>CAUYLG010032184.1:0-100627 GCA_963573385.1 Cacajao melanocephalus
AGGGTCAGAGTATGTGGGGAATTGTAGAATCCCTCTTTTTGTTTTTAATATATTTTATTGCATTTTAGGTTTTGGGGTTCATGTGAAGAACATGCAAGATTGTTGCATAGGTGCATACATGGCAATGTGGTTTGCTGCCTCCATCCCCATCACCTATAACTGGCATTTCTCTTCATGTTATCGCTCCCCAACTCCCCACCCCCTGCTGTCTCTCTCCTAATTCCGCCCCCAACAGACCCCAGTGTGTGATGCTCCCCTCCCTGTGTCCATGTGTTCTCATTGTTCAACACCCGCCTATGAGTGAGAACATGCGGTGTTTAATTTTCTGTTCTTGTGTCAGTTTGCTGAGAATGATGGTTTCCAGGTTCATCCATGCCCCTACAAAGGACACGAACTCGTTTTTTATGGCTGCATAGTATTCCATGGTGTATATGTGCCACATTTTCCCTGTCCAGTCTATCACCAATGGACATTTGGGTTGGTTCCAGGTCTTTGCTATTGTAAACAGTGCTGCAATGAGCATTCGTGTGCATGGGTCCTTATAATAGAATGATTTATAATCCTTTGGATATATACCCAGTAATGTGATTGCTAGGTCAAATGGAATTTCTGTTTCTAGGTCCTTGAGGAATTGCCACACTGTCTTCCACAATGGTTGAACTAATTTACACTCCCACCAACAGTGTAAAAGTCTTCCTATTTCTCCACTTCCTCTCCAGCATCTGTTGTCTCCAGATTTTTTAATGATCGCCATTCTAACTGGCATGAGGTGGTATCTCAGTGTAGTTTTGATTTGCATTACTCTAATGACCAGTGATGATGAGCATTTTTTCATGTGTTTGTTGGCCTCATATATGTCTTCTTTTGTAAAGTGTCTGTTCATATCCTTCCCCGACTTTTGAAAGGGCTTTTTTCTTGTAAATCTATTTTAGTTCTTTGTAGATTCTGGATATTAGCCCTTTGTCAGATGGGTAGATTGCAAAAATTTTTTCCCATTCTGTTGGTTGCTGATTCACTCTAACAACTGTTTCTTTTGCTGTGCAGAAGCTCTGGAGTTTGATTAGGTCTCATTTGTCTATTTCGACTTTTGTTGCCAATGCTTTTGGAGTTTTAGTCATGAAGTCCTTGCCTATGCCTATGTCCTGAATGGTTTTGCCTAGATTTTCTTCTAGGGTTTTTAATGGTGTTAGGTCTTATATTTAAGTCTTTAATCCATCTGGAGTTAATTTTAGTGTAAGGTGTCAGGAAGGGGTCCAGTTTCTGCTTTCTGCACATGGCCAGCCAGTTTTCCCAACACAATTTAGGATTCCCTGTTTAATAAATCGTTTTAAGTATTTCTATTCTCCGCCTTTCCTCCTGTAGACCTTTTCTGATCCAATAACAACCTGTGTGAAATACTATAATAGAAATTTTCCATTGAGTTTTGTTGTATAGGCATTATGGTTTCATTATATGGAACTAACATGGTGCTGGCTATTTTGTTTCTCTAATACTTTCCTTGATGCCCCAAATTTCATTAGTATTTTGACAAGACAATTCATTAATCTATACACCCAACAAATTACCATTGATCTCCTGAGAAAGATTGGCTCTGCCTTCAATAAAACTATTAGTTGAATAGAAATAATATAGATATATATCAATAAAGTGGTAAAAATTGTGAGACTCACAGACCACGGGGTAAAGAGTCCAGGAGAAAGATTAATTTTGAATAAGAATATCAGAGAAGACTTCCTGGTGGAGGTAGCATTTGACATAAGTTTTGAACAGCTGGTAGGAATTGGGATCATGGAAATGGATGTGAGCACAGGATACTATAGAATTGACTACTACAATTCCACCTTCTGCTGGTTCACTTCATATCTTTCAGACACCTTTAGGTGCTCATCCTCTACTGCCGGCCTTTTAGATATGCAATTTTTGCCTTCTGCCTGTGATTCTTTTCTTTTTTTCTCTATATGTACTTTGTGCCTTCAATTACCAGTCTCATGCAGAAGATTCTGGCCCTTTCTGTTCACCTGTCTGCAAAATATCTCAACAGACATCTCAAGCTCAGTGTGTCAAAAATAATTCCTCTTCATTTTCTTAGATGTATAATAATACTGAAAATCAGTTACTTTTCATCAAACATTTTTGGGATTGAGTGCAGATTTTATCACATACTACCTGACAGACTTTTTGGCAATTTACTTAACCAGTCCAAGACTCTTATTTTTTTCCCACGTAGACAAATACCAGTTGTGTCTACTTTACTTATTTGTCATGAAAATTGAATGAGTTACTAGATGGCTAAGCTCTCAGTGCTAGTTATTATTATTTTTATTATTCACACAATTTTAGTAAAAAATGGCACCATCTACTGGGTTACTCATGGCCCAAACTTAGCAATCACTACCAATGTAACTCTTTAATATTACCTTCCACCAGTGCTGTAAATTCTGTTTTGAAATGTCTCTCCTTCCTGTGTCTTCCTCTGTATCCCTACTTTCTACTTTTTTACTGTAGGTTTTCTACCATAGTTTAATGGCTGGTTTTCCTGCATTAGATCATATTTTGCTTTAATTAATACTCTACATTATTTATTGCCAGAGTAATGTTTCTAATATGCAAACCTGATTTTTCTCCTCTGCTTTAATCAACGGCTGCACATTATTTAGGCGTTGAAATCCAAACTTTTAATTAATTTATTTTTTGAAATGGCGTCTTGCTCTGTCATCAGGGTGGAGTGCAATAGCGTGATCTTGGCTCCCTGCAAACTCTGCCTCCCAGATTCAAGCGATTCTCTTGCCTCAGCCTCTTGAGTAGCTGGAATTACAGGCATGTACCACCATGCCCAGCTAACTGTTGCATTTTTTAGTAGAGATAGGTTTCCTCATTTGGCCAGGATGGTCTTGATTTCGTGACCTCGTGATCCACCTGCCTTGGCCTCTGGGATTAAGGCATTAGCCACTGTGTCCAGCCAAAATCTAACCTTTTTAGTTTGTTCTGGCATTTGTCATAACCTCCTTAATTATCACTAATAAATTCCCAGCCCTAAACAACATAGTTCCCCCAACCCCATTCCCATGTTACTTATTTTTCTCCCACAAATTCCATACTACCTTCCATGTCTTTTTCTTGGAACAAATCTTTGCAAGCAATGTCTTCTATAGCTGTGATGTGATATAGTGAGCATGTCCTCACCTTTTAAAAGTCACTCCTAAAATCGTTTTAAGATAGATGAAGAAATTTTTGAGTTCCCACTGCAAACTTTCATGCTGTTACTTAATCCCTTAACCTTCCCTTAACAATAATTTAATTATGAGTCTGTTTTCTGCCAGACTGTACAATGCTTGAAGGCAGGGATCTCACATTTAATTTTGCATTTATTCACATATTCTTGTAAAGTAGATTTGATAAAGCCTTGTATGGATTTGATAAAGCCTTGTATGAATTATTTAATAAATTGGTATCCAAATATCAAAGTTAATCATTTCCTCATGTTTTTTCCATTCGTATTAATTCATGGGATATTATCTGTTCTCAGAATTGGATACTATGCTAGAAAGAGGAATTTTTCATTGTAAACTCAGAGAATTCTGGATTCTTTATCTACCAGATCATTTATACTGATGATGTCTAACACTACCACCACCACCAGCAATTTAAGACTCAGCTCTATACACTTCTTTGTTCAGAGAAGTGCCTCTTTATCATAACCTGTCATTTGCTGTTTCTAAAGTAGGTCCCCACCTTTGTCAAAATAGCTCTGCCTGAGATCTTGGTGACCTAATTTCTCAGAAAAAAATTTTGGAAACCAAACTTGCCAAGGATTTCCCTCCACATGATGCAGAATTCAAATATGCGTTTAAATTTGATAGAAGCTAGGGAAGATGCCCAATATTTTCTTAATTTAGCCTGTCACCAGGTACACCACAGTACAATTACCCATTTATTAAGAAATAAAATGAAGACAAAAAGCATTTAATTTTAATTGCCTCTGATACTCACCATATTGTCACTTTTTACTGGCTCACTGTGGCTGCCCAGCTAGAATTTCTCTTTCGTGCAAACAACAGAACTAAATTGAATTACATAAAAAGAAGCTACACACTGACTCCCAGCAGCATGTTTTGACAAAACATTTTGTCTCCTTAAATGATTTCAGACGCTGTAGTCAAAAGCCTTGACTGCAAATAATGGGTTCATAAAACCTATTTTTAAAATTTTACCTGACAGTAATGCCGTGCAAATACCTGCACTTCTAGTTCACCTTCCCCACTTGTTTACATCAGGATTTTAATAGAGTGGCTGTCACAGAACAACAGCTAAAGGACACTGTTTGATAAGTTGCTATGAAAACACAGTGTTTAAAATGAGAATTTCCTTCTTAAATTCAGCCATCAAAAAAGGTGATGGTGGTGGTGGTGGTTAGAAAAATCATTGAAGAAGTGCATTTTCTTGGAGGGTCTCAATAAAATTCTCATAGTTAAGTAATGTTCTAAAAAGTGGTGACTTTCAGATTCTGAGTTTTGAGAGGCTCAACAGTACCTGGAAGAAAATTCTTCACATAGTAGGTTCTCAACAAATGTCTTCCTTCAGTTATCACACAACATGTTCTTTAACAATGTACTTCGTAGAGTCTATTTTTGGCTCTGACATATTTAATTCTATCAAATAAAGCATGGATTTTCCCCCCAATGGAATTGCATCATTATATTAAAAGCAGCTAAACATACACTACTGTGTATGTTTTACTTGTTTGCTCTTTAATCCTTGCTATGAGAAAACAAAACCTTAATAATGAACTTAAAGTTTACTTAGTGCTTACTTTGTGGCTTGCAAAGTGTAAAGCACTTTACATGGATGATCTCATGTAACCCTCTTATCATTCTAATGAGGTAAGTACTGTCTATAAAGAACCTGAAAAGCTGCTCTGTTTCTCAAAATTAATTGTTTTCATTTAACTAAGCAAGTTATCATATCATAATTGTATCATAATACATGTGAATCATTCAGGAGCTTCACAGAATTATTTTTTTTTTCTTTCCAACATCATGTGTGGATGTGGGGCCTTATTTGTCATTGGGAACATGTTTTAATATCTGACGCTTTCTTTTAAAAAATTCTGCAACTTCTTTTAATATCACAACTTCAGCTTCAGTTCTAACAAGGTGAGTTCTACACCTGTTTCACTTTGCTTTCCAGTTCCGTGTAATAAACAGCGACAGCGTTAGCATTATCTACATTTAAGAACTTAAAATTATCTATCATTTTAAAACATCAAGACTTAAAATTACTATCATAGTAAGAATTTGAAAATGCCAGAAAGTAATCCTAGACTCTTGTGTATTTTGTCAAGATTGGACACTATGCTTCCATTTTATTTTCTGCCTACAAAATGATTGAGCCTAACTCCTAATCATTTCAGTATGTTTTCTTCTTCAATCCAACCATTTTTTTTTTCCAAAGAAATTTGTTTCTTTGCAAGAGCTCCCAGAATGGTGTCAAACGTGAATCGGTTTTAAATGACATTCTTTTTCTTGGCAAACTCCTTCCAGATTGTTAGAGAACTTTTGTAGATTAAAATTGTTGAGATTATTTTAATTCTCTTTTATTCTAAGTAAATTAAATTCTCTGTCTTGTACTCTCTTGCTCATTTTATTTCATCAGTGTCTATAATTTGAAAATAGGAAGGAAATTAGATTTTGGCCTGCAATGAGATGATATTTCAGGGATTATGGCATCCCTTGTGATATTAAGGACTTACTCTATTGAAGAAATGGCAATCCATTTTTTCTCATCAGTCTTATTTCATGATATCACCCTATGAATGTGTTCTAAGACTATACTATTGTTACAAAATCCTTAGCAAAGATGTCTATGAATCAGCATGTGCAAATCCTGGAATCCTGAGGTAAAGGTAACATAAAAAACACAGCCCTGAAACCATTTTACCATTCAAGGCACATCATTTCTTCACCACAGGGGAACCCAGAAAATACTGAATTTCAACATTCTCATCATAGTGGTTGTTTGCACTCTTGCTTAGGAAAAACATTGTAGTATCTCACACATGTATGTCATTTCTGAGAACTGAAAAACCATAGAGCACTAGAACAGAACATATGTGTATCTTAGATATGATTTAGTTATTCAGAGAGATCAAATTGTACCTCTAGTACTCATCAATATGCAAAACCCAGGAGGCAAATAAATGCGGGAACCCAAACTTATTCTTTTGCCCATTTTCCTCTGATCTCACATTTGAAACACCAAACATGGTAATTTTTAAGCCCAAGACTCTAGACTCAATTAGAACTGAACCAAAACGTATCCCCCTTTCTCCATCTCTTTTTAGGACCAAGGACTTTTATCTTCCACAATGTTTCACTTCTCTTTATAATGCACTCTTGATTTATTTCCCCCAATGGCCAGAGACTCTTGATGGAGAGAAAAAAAGATTCTCATGTCTCCTTTAAACAGTAACCCCTCCCTTCTGTGGCTTTAAAGTGTTGCTTTATACAGTGTTTGTTTATTTGGCATGGAAGAGGAGTTTCAAAGAACTTTAAAACCAAAGTAATGTGAATTGATGCCAATCAAAGTCAATCAGAAATAGATGAACATTTTTAATATTTTAGTTAAAGCCCCCCAAAAATTGGATTTAATCCTCAAAATGTGATTCTCATACATTTTAAAAAGAGATTCATAAAGTACATTTAAATATTTTTAAATATAAAGGTTTGTTATAGGAAACACTTTAATTTTTGTTATCAATACCATTGTCATGGTAACTATGTTAGTTAAATTTTTTTTGGACAAAACTATTCACTGTGTTTCTTTTGCACCATTCAGAACAATTCACTTACTTACAGCCTTCACTATTCTGATTCCCTAAACTTGGTACTCTTGTATTGCCTTCTCCAAGCCTTAAAAACTGCAAATTCACCAAGGCTTTTTCTATTGCTAAATTACCCTCTCTTCTAAAATTCCAATCAAAATGACCACTCTGAACTCTCAGAAAGCAATCGATAAAGAGAAGTTTGGAACGTCATTCAGATTTAAGGAATTTTCACTAAGTTATACATGTGGGACACGTGCAACACTGTAACTCACCCTTAAAAAAAATCTCAAATAAAAGCAATTTAGTTAAAAATATTCTTAAGCTAAATTCCAACATACTTGCCAACGCAAACCTTCTATATCTCACCACAATGTATCAGCAGGAAAAAAATCACTGAGTAAGTCACTTATGTCATTGTTTCTCACACTGACGTTTATACATATATTTGTTTTCTTAGGAGTCTGGAAAAATTAATATTTTTCTCTAAAACAAGTCTATAGGGAAAGGGGTTGTGGTAGGTTGAATTGTTTGCCGGTTTAGTCACTCACAGTTTTTACATTTTTAACCATGCGGATTTGCAGTTCTTCCCATCCTTGACTTTTGGATCAGCTAAATGATCTACTTTGGCTATGGGATGTCAGCAGAAGGGACATAAAATGTGTTTGTGTCGTTAGGCATACCCCCTTGTGTTTCTACCATTACCATAAAAAGACCATCCCCTGGGGAGCTGCTGCTTCAGAATGGGCTGCAGTATGAGCTCCAGATTGGACCCACATGGAGTAGACCTGGGCCAACTAGCCTCACAGCTTAAAGTTATTTAGCCTACTCCAGTTTACTTCAATAGACCCCTCAACCATCTGCAGGCATGTGAGTAAGCCCAGCTGAAATACCTCAACATAGCTGAGGATGTGTGAAAAATAAATGCTTATTATTATTGTACACCACTAATGTTTTGTGTTTTTTATTATGCAGCAATATTTGGCTTACCATAGAAAGGAATAAAAATAATTTTAAAGTAAAGTAAAAAGAATTGAGAGAGGAAAGAACTAGGTAGAAGGATACAGAGGGCTTGAAATTCAGAAATAGAGGCTCTAATGAGGCCACACCTCTTCAGTTGTGAGCTAAAGAGTAAGACCACCTCTGTTCAAGAGATTACTACAATTTGATTAGTGATTTAACCACTGTTCACAGATTTTAACCTACTTAAACCTGGTCAAGACTGTTCAAGGTAAACTGCAGCCAGAATGATTGGGGTAAGAATTATTCTCTGGACTGTAGCTGCTGAGGTCAGAACAATATACTGCTTGAGGAGTACTTAGAATACTGCTTATCAATTTGGGCCCAGAGTTTTAGTGCTGATTTTAATGGACTCTGGTAAATAGTTTTGACATATGAATGTTTTGTAGATTTTATGTTTTTTATTAGCAATGTCTATCATGCTCTGTTAAAACTTCCTCTCTTCTCAGATCTGTTTCAGTAACAGCAAATGAAAGGGACCTAAATAAAACTAAAGTCAGATAAATATTGTTTTCCTATTAGGCTAGTATTTTCCAAATTGTGGGTCTTGATCTCTTAAAAATATATTTTGTGAATTGTGGCCAACAAAATTAAAAAAATATATGTAGAATAGAGTATATCACATGTAGTAATGGCAAATACTGTTTTGTCAAAACTTTGCTATATGTATTTTTTATATATGTGAATATTGTGGATTACAATGATTTCTGATTGTGGGTTGTATTAGTTTGTTAGGGCTGCCACAATAAAGTACCAAAACCTGGGTGGCTTAAGCATCAGAATTGAATAGTTGCGGTGGTTAGAAGTTTGAGATCAAGGTGTCAACAGGGCTGGGTTCTGAGACTGTGAGGGAGGCTATATTCAATGCCTCTTTCCTACTGCCTGGTAGTTTGCTGGCAATTATTGGCATTTCTTTGTTTGTAGATGCATCACCCCAAACTCTGCCTTCATCTTCACATGCCATTCTCCTTGTGTGCATGTTTCTCTCTGTGTCTCTTATCCTTTTCACCAGGACACAGTCGTACTGGATTAAGGCCCACCCTAATGACCTCACTTTAACTTGATCATCTGCAAAGATCTTATTTTTAAATAAGGCCACAGTCACAGACACTGGGAGTCAGGGCTTCAACATCTTTTTAGGGTTATACTGTTCGACCCACAACATGGGTCATGGTCAAAAAGTTTGAGGACTTATGCATAGACATTCCTTGCCCACACCAATGTTTGACTCCTAAAACCAAGCTATTCAAAAAGGGCAAAATTTTATATTGATTTGATGATGCAACATGGCATAGAGTACTGATTTGGGGGAGTCCTCTCTGACCCTAACAACCACAGGAAAATAATTTGTATGATTCTATTACACTTCTTTTTATTTAATCAGCTAACACACATCTTTCAAGGTGTTTAGAAAGTTAATAAGGAAGCTGAATAATGATTTTTAAAGTCATATTTATGTTCACCTTTTTCATTGACCTTATAGACATAGCCAATACTTATGTAATAGTTTAGTGACTTATTAATATATACTATCAAAATATAAGTATTTTATTAATTATAATATAATCTGTAAGATTGAGTTCCATGGGGATATATATATATATATATATGCCAGGTATTTACAGCTAGCTGCATATATTTATTCCATAATTCTTAATCACACCACTGTATGCAGTCATCAGTTTTCTGACAACCATCTGCTTAGATGTCACTCACTCCTTCCACCCTGTCTAGTTGAAATTAAAATATTGACAGAAATAATTTTTTCATGGAAAGTGGAAAAGCTAATAGGGGTGGTGAAACTAGATTGGTTTTTGCAAGCATTGCCCCTGACAATACTCTGACAATTTTTAGTTAGCTTCTTCAAGTCATGCAGTAATACATTAAAATAAATTGTAAAGCGAAGGTTTGAGCAGAGTATCAGCTCAGTTTTTTTCTGATAGTCTTAAAATATTCCTGAAAAGTAAAAACAAACAGAAAAACAAAAAAGGCTACTGAGCAGTATTTCCCATATTTCATGGTGACTCTACGTTGTTAGACAAGGGGCACTAGTAGGGCTAAAATGTTATCCTGCCCTTTGACAAATACATAATGGTAATAACAGTGATAAAACAAAAGAAATGGAAGCAAATGTTTTACAGAAAGGAGGAAACCTTTTTCGAAACTTTAAGATATATCAATAACAAATTCTTTTTGAAATTCTTAACAGACCTAGCATATTCTTTATCGAAAATATTTAATATTTAAACAATCCAGCTCTAAAATTCCTTTTGACCTTAGCAAACAATTTTCAGACACATGAAAAATTCTAAGCTTAGGTTTTAGAGTTTCCATACGAATTTCGTTATTAAACAAAACACGTGACTCCCTACCCTTAAGAATCTCGAAAGCTAACAAATTGTGACTAAAATTGTTTGGATTCATACCCTCAAAACATAAAGTAGTATCACCAGGGGAGTAGGGAACTCATACACATGTACAATTTATTTCATCTTAATAATTGTGTTTATATAGTTAACAAATGAAGAATTAAGGGGGTGAATCGGATTGTGGTGAGAGGATACATTGACAAGGAGAAAGATTGGGATTAAGACTATAGTTAATGGAGAGTTGAAGGAATCAGAGAAACCACAAGTAAGACAGAAACAAGAAAAATAATAATCATGTGCTTTGTGCTTTATCCTAATTCATGCATGAGAAAGTATTTCTCATATTTGAAAGATGCCTAATGTAGAGAAAGGCTTTTGTCAATGATTCCTGGATGGTTCAAAGACCACTAACATCATTCCAACCTCACTTTTCTAAACCTCATCCCTAACCATATCTCTTTCTGCACCTTACATTGTGCACTTTCATATCTCCTTCTATGGGTTTGTTCTGTCCCTGACAGATCTTTTGTTTCTTTCTCTTCCTCCAAATGTGTATTTATCCTTCAACAACCAGCTCTAAACTCACTTTCCCCTGAAACATTCAAGGCCAGTGCCGTCACTGAGAATTAATCATTTCTTCATCTGTTTCTAATTCTTCATACTGCTCTTGTAACATTCATCACATTGAACTATAGTAAGTTATTTATGAGTATGTTTCCCAAGCTAGACTATGTGATCCTCAAAGACAAGGACAGTGCCTATGTCTTAATAATGTTTTTATTCCTAGAGCTAAGAACATGTAAGTCCACAGTAAAAATTTATTAACTTCATGGGTATTTTGTACTAGAATAGTTGCAGCAGCCTACCCTAGGTTTATTTAAAAATTTGCAGAGGTAATGACAGATGTCCACAGACTTCATTTCCACTCTAGCTCAGTCCATTCTCTTCAACTTTTGGAAGGCTTTGAGAGAACACAAACAGCAACCACCACCTCCACCACCACCACCAAATAGGATTTTCCTTAATGCAGTTCATCTCTTTCCCCTGATAGTTTTCTTATTCCCAGTTCTATGTCTACACACAGGAAAGCTTTGTTTCAAAAATATTATAGTTTTCTTCTGCCATGGAGCATTCATTTGAGGTCATATTACCATTTGTAGTTTCTTATTCTATTGCTGTTGCTCCAAGCCAGGCAACCTGTACCTCTCATTTTAAGGTGGATCCATTCTAAGGCAGAGTTATTGATTTTTTAAAAAGTCAAAACAAGTAAATTTTTTCGTTCTGTCTTTGGACAGGTGATTTCAATTATTACATTTATTAATTAATATTTTTAACATTTATGGTGCAAAACTTTATGCTAGACTCTGTGTTGTGGACTACAGGTGCAACAGAAGAACTTGAGTTCCATTGGGACTGGTGGTGGGTGCTATAGGTAAGTGGATAAAGGCAAAGCACTGTGGTAGGATGATAGCAGAAATAGGAGGAACAGAGGTGGGCAGTGCTGTAGGAGACAGAAGGAAGTGAGGGTACGGGAAAATGTTTTACAGAGGGAGTGAAATTTGAATGGGGCTTAAAGGTAGAGGCTGAATTTGCCAACGTGAACATAGGCATTTTGGACAGTGGGAATAGTACACTGAAAAACACAGAGTTGTGAAAAGGCTTAGCTTATTAGGAAAGGAACTGAATGTGACTAGATCAGTTACTAAGGCAGTTGATACAGAGAGCAAGCATCAGATAATACCACTTTAGTATTGGTCCACCCTTCCTAGGCCAGGAGGGTCCCAAATCACACATGTCCCTCAGTTCACAAACACCACCTCATCATAGTGTTTTGAGGGGTCAGAGGTAAAATACAGTCACCTCTTGTATGAACTGTGCAGACACCAGGGCCCATTTTGCAGGGCAGGCCACCGATTCTGTTGTTTATGATAATTCAATACAATGTAGAATGGTTTATCGGCTACCTGAAAGGCGGTCTTTGGAAATGGGGACATATGATCAGGCTGGTACTTCACCAGTAGATTTTACTGTTAAGAAAAAGGACTGTGACTACGTTGAATGTGGCAGAAATAAGAAAGCCATGAATCACAGCTTTGTGCTATTGAAGGCAAAAAGAAGCTGAAGTCCACAGAATGAAGTGATCTGACCAACCAAGGTCATACAACTTATTAGTGAAAAAGTTGATTCTGGAACTAGGGTTTCTGGCTCTCAGCCCAGTATCACTTCCATTGTCCATGTGCTGGTCTTATCAAATGGAGGTATTTATTTGCTGGCATTTGAGGGGACTAAGAATCTCAACCCATGTTGAAAAGAAATGATGAGTTCTCTGAGAAGCTTTGAAATTAATAAACTTTGTGATGGTTAATTTTGGGTGTCAATTTGACTGGATTAAGGGATACATAGATGACTGGTAAAGCATTATTTCTGGGTGTGTCTGTGAAGGTGTTTCTAAAGGAGATTGTTATGAAAGTCAGTAGACTGAGTAAAAAAGATTCATCCTCAATATAGGCAGGCACAATCCAGTCAACTGAAGGCCCAGATAGAACAAAAAACAGAGGAAATGTGAATTTGTTCTCTCTCTCCTAGAGTTAGGACACCCTTTGTTTCCTGCCCTTGTACAGAACTCCAGGTTCGTCAGCTTTGAACTCTGTGACATCCACCCCTCCCCCATTCCTCTGACCCTCATTTTCTCAGGCATTTGGCTTTAGACTGAGACCATAAGCTTCCCTGGTTCTGAGGCCAATGGACTTGGACTAAGCCATGCTACAGGTCTCTCTGGTTCTTAGCTTTTAGGTGACCTATAATGGGACTTCTCAGACTCCATAATTGTGTGAGCCGATTTCCCCAATAATTCCCCTTTCATCTGTCTATCTCTCTCTCTCCATATATATATATATATATATATATATATATATATATATATATATCTCCTATTGGTTCTACTGCCCTGTGGAACCTTGATTAATACAGGCTTCTAATTGCTTTTTTTCTGACCAATCTTGTCTTACATTCACACTTATTTCTGGATTCCCAATATTATGAACTTTAATGAGCATTCAGAAGGACAAACCCATTCTTCTTCGGTTATTTGGATATCATCTAGAGTGCCCACCAGTTTTGACCTGGCACAGGCTATCTGATAGTCTCAGTATAATCCATTTTTAAGGCAACGTTGGCCAGGATCCCAGCAAGAAAATGAGAACACCTGTGTAAGGGGCAATTAAAGATACTCTAGTGAAGGGACTCTCCTACCTTGGGGCTTGCCATGGTAGGAAAGATGTCTGTGGCCTAATCCTAAATAATGAAGAAAAAAGGAACTGTTACTGGAATCTCAAGGGAATATTGGTAGATATGAGACAATTCTCAAACAAGATGTAGTTGTAATTATAATCATTGCCAACCTGAGGCACAGGAGGGAGGGAGCCAGGGAATGAATATCTCAACTTCAATTCCTTCCTGCCCTCAGATATTCTCAGTTTCACTGAACCCAAGAAAAAAGGAGAATAAGGTTTTTCAAGTCAGTTTCCAAGGACACAGGCAGAATCTGGAAGGGAAAAAGAGAATATCCAGGACAGGGCAAATTCAAAACAGTCATCCGTACCCTGGCCCAGGATCTCCTCAGCTCTTCTGTTCCACAGCTTTTTCCGGATATGCAACTCTATAAAGTGCTCTGATTTCAAAAAGTTTACCTAACACTACTGGGAGAATTATGTAAATAGAATAGTTTGGCTGAGCAGTGACTAAGGAGAGAGGGAAACATGACCTCCATCTGCAAGCAGTGGTGGGAATGGAAATGATTTCCTCTGGGAACTCAGCTGGGATTACTGTTAAATCATTTGTATACTGTTAAATGAGTTGCGTGCTGGTGGGGCAAAGAGGTCTTGGAACTGTGTTTGCTGGCTTTCTCCCTACCTCCATCATTGTCTACAAGCATTTGAAAGGTTGAAAAAACAGCACAAGAAGGTTCTGATTCAAGGTGATAGACCAGAAGTAGTAAGGTAAAATCAAGAGAAAGATATTGGGAGTTAAAAAAAAAAATGAAAATGTTCATAGTAGAAGAAGTTAATCATTTATTAAAATATTCTAAAGGAATAAAATATGGGGAAAGTGCTCCTTTTGCATATTTAATTTTAGAGCGAACAGAGCTCTAAAAATTTACTGAAAATAATCTTTGTGGAGAAAAATATCATATAGATGATTTCTTGTTTGCATATCTAACAGGTACATTTAGCAAGATTAACAAGCTTTAGCAAGATTCACAGTTAGGATACGGCTAATTGATACTTACTTTTGCTATCTGAAATGCAGTTTCTGATACTAAACACTTTTAAATATCTGAAGATAAAAATTCTTTTTTCCCGTCAGGTAAAATGCTGAATATGTAGTTAAAAAATCTAACTTAATAAACATTTTATGAAAAGGGGTTTGAGTGTAAGGCTTGCTTTCAAAGAATATATTTAAAAGATAATATAAGCCTTCCTATTAAAATTTAAATTAAATTAAGCATATATTGTATACTCACTGAAATGGAGGTTTTCCCAGTTTAAGACTTTCTGCCTGACCTGATGAGTTCTTGTGGGCAAAAATTATGTCTTATATTTAATTGTTTTTCCTATATACCCAGCATAGTCACTCAAGCATAAATTATAATACAAAATTTGATTAGAGAATGTTGTGTAATCACAACATTACCGATAATACTGTGTCAGACACTGTTGTAAGAACATTCAATGTCTTAATCCATTTGAGCCTCTTAAACTTTGTTAGACATTTCTATCTTTGCAGATGAGGAAACTGAGTCTTGAGAGGCTATATAACTTGCTCAGGATTATGCACATATCTAGTGGCAGAGGTAGGATTCAAATCTAAGAAATGGAGTGCTGGACTTTGGGTTCTTAATCATGTTACCATACTATTTTGAAGATTGACATAAGGTGGGGCAAAATATGAGGAGCTTTGAATGCCAGGACATGAGGTTATCAACTGAGAAATCTTGTATGGTTTTACATAATAAAATACCAGGATGAAATCTTTCCCATTAAAAAAAAGTCTATCTTTTTTAAGGCTCAAATAAGGCAGATAGAAAAATTATACTTTCTTTTTAGCTTGATACATTGTTTATTTAATATTGATTTAATGTCTAAAATATGCTATGATTGTAAAGAAAATAACAGAGTTTATTCTATAATGCAAAGGCATTAAAACTCACCTTAAGAAACCTTTGTTCAAACAAAAATTTTCTGTGGACAGTTGTCAAATATATTAAGGGGCTTAAAATGCTTTATACCTGTGATTCTGGGAAGAAAAATTGGTTTCTGGAAGAAGTGCTGCCAGAAAGACTGAAAACAAGAACCCCTTTCTCAACAGCTGTTTACCTTTTCCTTCTTTTACATGATACACCTGGTTCACAGGGACTTTACTAACCAGGGAAGGCTAATTGCTGTAATGAACAATTGCGAAATTTAAGTGGCTCAACATATCAAAGGCTTTTTCTCTTTTCTCGTCTTATAGTTCAATGCCCATGGCAAAGAATGGAGGGGACACAAAGTTATTTGGAGAGCCAGGCTGATGGAGGCACCACCATTTCCAGTACATGGAATTTAACATCCAACCATCAGGTTGGAAAGAAAGCAAACAAACACGAAGAAGGCCCAGAAGTGACAAGTGACATTCAGTTCACATTTCACTGGTGAGAACTGGTCAAATGACTCCATCCTGCAAAGGGCCAGGAAGTGTAATGCAGCTGTATGCCCAGGAAGAGGAAATATGTTTGGTAAGCATGCCAGAAAGATGGCATTACAAATCACAATCTCTTTTAAGTAAAGCACTATGTTTTACTTAAAACATACCAAAGTAAATCAAACATGGTTCCTGCTTCCAATGAGCTTTCTGTCTAGATGTGGAATTTAGTTGAATAACTAAATTTAAACTAATGATAATAGTTAAACTAAACAGTGGCAATTCTAAGTGCTTTACAGGAATGAACTTCTTTAATCAATGAAATTTTTAGTATTACTATTTCCATTTCACAGATGGAAATTAAAACGAAGTCAATGCCCAGTGAGGCATGGCTATTAAGATGTGGAGCTGGACTTGAACTAGGGGTCTTCTGGCTCTGACACTCACCCCTTTTTGATCTGGGGCAAGATACTTAGACTCTTGGGCCTCAGGTTCCTTGCCTTTAAGAAGAAAAAGTACGAACCACATTATTTCTATAGCTTTTACTTATGTATCATTCTTCAAAATGTCTGAAATTCCAGGATCTTAATACCTAGTAATTTAAAAAAATGTTTTGTTTGCTAATTTCATTAGACTAATTTCAAACTCCACACTCTTTAAAACAGTAAGTGCCACAGGAAGAATACAGTCACAGTGCATATCTGACTTTGTGAGGGAGGAGGAGCTTTGTGATGGTGATAGGTGGCCATCAATCTGTGGTCTTCACTTGGGAGCACAGGCAGCCTGTTCAATAAATGTCAGGTATTTGTGTATTATTGTAGTAAGTTTCCAATAAAAGATAACATTTTGAAAAACATTTTAAAGGAGATGGGCCATTTAACAAATGGGAAATTAATGTGAATGGGACTTCTTCTAAAGTCATGAGAAGGCTTTTAGAAAGGTACAAATGCAAAGACTAGAAAAAGGAATCAAAGGAGTCTGGGATAAGTTCAGTGACCGAATGGAGAAGAATGAGTTTTGTGCTGGCTTGTTTGCTCCTTCTTACTTTCTGATAGGCTTCTACCTACTCTCCTTTAACTTCAACTTTCCATCCACATGTCCTTTCATATGCTTTCCTCAGGTAGAATCCAGATCTAAAGTAGCTTCACAATGCACTGCAAAAAGCTTCAAACAAGAATCAGGCAACCAGCGGTCCTCTGGCTCTGAAACTCAACTCTTTTTGATCTGGGGCAAGATACTTAGACTCTTGGGCCTCTGGTTCCTTACGTTTAAGAAGAAAAAGTATGAACCACATTATTTCTATAGCTTCTGTTTATTTATCATTCTTCAAAATGTCTGAAATTTCAGGATCTTAATACCTAGTAATTAAAAAAAAAGTTTCATTTGCTGTCTTATTTTTGGGCAACCTCATGCTGTGTGCCAGATTAGTTTTAAGATATAAATGTTTATGTTTGTATTCTGTATAGTAGGTGTTAATTCTGAGTCAGAGTTAAATATTTTGATATAAACTGATCTTGTTTTATCATTAACCTTTCTCTACACATTTCATTGACTTTCTGTTCTGTTTATAGAATGAGGTTTTCACAATATAATTTGGCAATGGGATCATGGAAAATCTGAGAATATGAAGACATCCATAGGAAATATGAGTGGGAGTGTGTTTTCTTGGATTTAATAGATGCAATTTAAAAATTGGACTCTGACAATAATGTTAAGAAATAGCTCACTTTATTGATGAAAGGTTCTGTGACTATTTTAGTGGAAATTGAAAATTAGAAATAAAATTATTTAGACCTTGGCTGTGAAAAGCAAATGCTATTTCATCTATTTCCTGTAGTTAAGAAACAGAAGTGTTTTATCTATTAAATTAAGCTGGAGCATGCTATCGTCAACCCACCACACAAAAAAGGAAGTCTATGAAAACTTCAGTCATTTTGATCTCAGCATGATGATGCCCCCTGTGTGGTTTTATAATTCTCAATTAAAATGAGTAATTCAGGGAAAGAACAAGTCCCATGAGGGAAGATGAGAAGAAGGAATTCTAATGTTAAAGAAATATTTTCCTATGGTAAGCCTATTACAATGGTTGGTGAGGCTTCAATCATACCTATGCCCATATTCTTTGATTTTCATCTTAACTTAGTAGAATTAGAAATAAATTCAGTAGCAGAACTTATAAATGGCTGGTATTATATTACTAATTGTGTTTTTTTTCCCATTAAAATTATCCTACCTGATGACACATTTTTGGTTGTTTGTATTATTGATGGTAATCTATGTAGTACCAGATCCATCAGAGCTATGAACTTTTCTGCTTCCAGTTTCACACATTCTATTACGTGCCTGCTATTTTTCTGCCACTTTCCTAGGGTTTGCCACAAATGTCTAATTTATTCCTCTGAATAATCCTACATTGTGTAAGTAAGTAAGGCGACTTGGCTAAAGTCACATAAGTCATAATTGCTCAAATTTTAACTGAAATCTTTTGAAAGTCTTTGTTCTAGATAGACATTCAACTGATGGTACTGCACAACCCAAACATTTTTGAGTGCCTAGCCTCTTGATGAAATTTAGGAAGGGATCAAGTATACTGTTGCATTACAAAGAACACTTGGTCTTCATGTTGGTAATATTTTAAGGCTAAAGGACAAACATCCTCCTCATCAGCCATCCCAGTAGGTAAATTTCCTATGGCTCTAGGTGTTTTGGAACTGGGTCAAAGTCCTAAATTAAAATGCGAAAGTGCTCCCTAGAAGAACAAATACATTAAATTCTTAACCATTAGTATTTTAGTCTGAATTATTTTTCAGATCTTGTCTCCAAATAGAGCCCCAAGGACATAGAACACAGCTCTGAGGAACTGAAATAATTAATTGAAAGATGTACAGATTCGGGGATGCTTAAAGCTGAAGAACTAAGAAGGCAACAAATGGATTTCTCTCCTGGTCACTGCAAGCACATGTAGCACCTTATTGTGAATTAATAAAAGGCTCTCTTTCCAAGAATAAATTACAAAAACAGCACCCATTCTTAGGTGGTTGAATTACAGAAAGACATCATTTCCCCTAGGATGATGTAGCTTCAAACCAGGACACAAAAATTGATGGAAGGAAGTGTGAACTCGACGTTAGCCCCACAAATTCCCCTGGGCTGAGTACCTTTGTATACAACTTGCATAACCTTTCCTGGAAGCCCTAGTTTTGCTGGAGAACCAATGGATTGCATGAGTTCATCGGGCTCTAGAAAGGGAAAGAAAAGTATGCTTATTATAGAATTGAGAATAAACCTTATTTAAGGCTGATCTTAAATGACTCTTGTCTTTGGGGGATTCTAGGAGCAAGAAACGATACCAACTTCATACTGCTAGTTGCTCACTGAGGCTCCACCCTGCAGATTAGGCTTTGGGCCAAACGTGGAAAATATGGGATTTATTCCAGACTGAATCATAGTTATTTAAAGATGTTTTCCCCTCTAATGTTGAACCTAGGAAAGAATCTAGGTGTTCTCTCTTATTCACTAAATGGATAACAATTATTGTGGAATTTTAACCTGCCTCCAGGGAAAATACAGCAGATGGCAAAGATTTCAACTCTTGAAAGATGGTTTTATTTTAGTTTTCCAATATAGGGCTCCAGATTTCTTTGTGATCACCAGGCTAGAATAGTTCTTTAACTTGTTAATAATTTTTGATATTGATATATTATATTACTATTTTTATGCCTTTAGCGGCACCAATAACTATAAAAGTAATGTATTTTATTATATGAAATTTTGAAAATACAAAAATACTGAAAGGAAATAGAAATTAATTTACAATTCCACTAAGCAATGTAAGTCTTATCCTAGACTTGGTATTGACTTGCTTTGTGTCTGCCATTGTCTTTGTCCCTATTTAGTCAAAGTCAAAAACTAAATAGGTGCCTTCTGTTTGATCTTAAGACCAAGACAGCTACTACAGACCAAATAGGTGATCCAGTTAGTGAGTCTGTGACCAGTTTGCCATTCCTTCTTTTACCTAGCCTTGGATTTCTTGGGTCCCTGCCATCTGTGAATTCTGACTCATCTTTCTAACAGTTATTTCTAATAACCAGTTTGTTAATGACAGTTTAATTTTTACTGTGACATTAGAAAAATAACTAGAGCCAAATTCTTTCTATAAATTTATTTAATTTTTTTCTGCAAGAATCTTCGATGATGTCCTCCCTCAACCCTCAGAAACCAGACAGTCAGGCATCGGGTATGCACACAGCTTCATTTATTTCAACTAGGTGATTCATTTCATTCTACAAACCCAAGCAAATCTTGAGGAGCCCTACCTGAGGAGCTTTGTCACCATCATTGTAAAGAAAGTCTGGAGTTTTGTGAGAAGGCATTGAGATTAAGACTGATTGCTTATGTAGAGAAATATGTGGGTTGGTATAGAAGGTAGAAGGAAGGAGGAGGGTGAAATATTTAGCCTACATAGGCTGGGAGGAAGAATGAGAACAGTTAAAAATTTCCTATTCATTGTTCCCTGGCATCAATATCGTATGCAGATAAAAAGGCCAAAATAAGCATGAGTTTTGTTTTAATTAACTCTCTAAGATTTGTCTACCATTTAGTTGACCCCTCCCACCTTCATCTGTTATTTTGTTCATTTTAGGGCCATAAATATTATTAATCCACAGAGATTTCTTTCTGCTTCCTTTAGTTAATTAAAGATACTCTAGAATTTATCTTATGCTACCACCAGGAGGGCACAAAAAGTGAAATATTATATTGCTAGATAGTTCATTCATTAGCATAAAATAATCAGTGGGATTGTATATTGGGGTTTTAAATACCTCTGCCAGATTTTCTTTTAGAGGACAAATGCGGTCAACAGAAGAAACAGAGAGAGAAAGAAGGGAGAAAAGAATTAAAAATTAGGGAGATAGGCAACGACAAATATATAGATTAATTTTTTATAAGACAGTCTATCTAGACTCCAGCACAGAAATAAACTATAATAATTCCCTGCCCAGATATCATTAGCAATACATACAATAGTGAAATCTTCCTTCATCTGCTTCAAGCTGTGCTGCTCAGTTGGGAGACAAAGGGGGGCAGAAGGGCAGCTGTCAAAAAAGAAAAAAAACCCACTAAAATCATATTCTTATATTTTACTTATTTTATTTTATATTAATGGTTTTATTACAAAAAGAAACTATGATGTAAACTTCATGTATCATTCACTTACAACATTTTATACCAAACCAAGCAGAACCCCACACTAGACAGCTCCACTATTTATATTCCTCCAAGGGTAGCTCATCCTGCCCTCTTTTTCCACCCTCAGTGTTTTTCTTCCTTCAGGAAGAGATTCTGTATCAGTGTTTCATTTCTCCTCTGGGTGGACTTAAAGGCCAGACACATTGATTATTAATCATTATATTGGGGTTTCTCCCTTTCTTGACCAATGACACAATCTGCAGAGCATGATAGGTATACTGTAACTGACAACTGTACTGGAAAACAAATCAGGTTATGGAATATATATCTGCACTAATAAAAGAGCCATCTTTCAAATCCTTCTTTCGTAAGTCTTACTAAAGAGACCACTGTGTTACAAATGCATAGGCACTGAACCATAAATCCAGTAACGGAGACATATCTAAAAGCCCAATTTGGGACATTCTTTACTTGGATTCTTGGGAAACTCCAGGCTTAACTAGAGTCACTTGTTCTTTTGCTAGGTTGTGCTACTGATGAATACCAGGGAGAAAACTTGAAAAATGAGATTTGCTGACCCTATTATCTAGCTGCACACTTTTACTTCACCTTAGGTTGGTGTATATATTTATTTGTGGAAATTCCTCAACGTAAAATTATTTTGCCACTCATACTTTATGCAATTTTCTAACTTTATGATGTCAGGGTGTATCTGAAGTATGTTAGTGACTATCAGTTTACAGTTTTCTGTTGTACAGCATGAATTTTCATACATTGCAGAGTAGTAGGAATATAGTATAATGATTAAAAGCATAGATTTATATTCAGGCTGACTACAGTATGGATCTTGGCTCTGGACTTAAATGTGTTACTTTGGGCTAGTTATTTGACCTCTGAAAGCTCAGTTTTTCTGACTATGAAATGGATATAATAATAAGACGAATGCTTGGGCTTGCTTCTAGCTGAGAACCTGCCTCATAGTAAGTCCTCAATTAGTGGGCATTTTTATTACTGTTATTATTAGGATGGCCAAATTTGTGTAATTTGGAGAATGAATGAGTTCACTGTATATTCTAAAATAACTATGCTGAAACAACAGGCATAAGCCAGGACTTTCCTAGGTAGAGTGGGATATATAGTCAACCTGAATATTATAGGTAGTAGACTATCTCAGTATCGGTGTGGGGAAATTAGATACTGAATTACTCACCCTGATCCAGTGTTGAGAGGAACATACAGTGACCAGTGTAACAAACTCAGAGACTTTGTTTTTGTTTTCGCTTACTTTCCTTTTTAAAAAGATGTTTCAGTGTCGAGAAAAACAGTTTATCGTCATGCCTTGTAGTTTTGCCCATGGCCACATGCATACAAGGGTAGTCCCTCCTTTAGTTGCACCATTTCTGACTGTAAAGGACAATATGGATTTATGCCTAGTGACCTCTTGCAAGTTTTCTTTCTTTGCTGCAAAATTACGGGGGCAACAATTTGATTTATTTTGTTATTTTTGAACTGTGCTGCCAATAAGTAAATTGGCTCATGGTAATCACAGTATCCATTTCAATTAAATGATCATCAATTGAGTTATTTGCCTTTTTGCATGTAATTTCTTATGGTCTACTTTTCTCTTTCAATTAAAAAGTTGAAGTATATAATTTACTTGTTTCTAGGATTACAAATTAGGGACCTAGAATTCTAAATGGATTTCATCTGAAAGATTCAACAATATATATTTCTTTAAATTTAATATATAAATTATTTTGTGGTATGCAACCAAAACCAATTATTTCCTTATGCAAAATCTACCTTAGAAAAAGGGAAAGATAAAACATATGAGAAAACACATTTTGCCTAATGATTTTCATTCAGGAAAAATATTGCTATTATGATCTTTTTTAATTAAATAAGAATTTAGCACTTTTGCGTGTGTGTTCTTAATGTCAGACTCTTTGGTTATCACACTTACACCTCTGTTATTAATGCTAGCCATGGTTTGCAGATGAGGAAAAGCTAGTTATCAATGAATAATTCAGATTCCATAACTGTCAGACCTCATTATTTTAAATAGGGCCTGGTAGTTCCAGTTGTACCCAGCTAATTGCCTCATTTAAACTTAAAATGTTAGACCATTTCACATAATTCTCAATTTTAAAAAAGTTTAAATACATTTAAAATTGCTGTAATACATAGAACAATTTGCTTTAAATCAATCTAGAAGAATAAAAGGCATTTTGCTGATGATCCGTCTTCAAATAAGAGTTCAAATTTATTTTAATTTAATCCACTACCTGTCATGAAATGCTTACTTTACACAGAATGAACAAAACGTTTTTAATTTATAAAAAATAAAATAAGAAGTCTGAGATTGATATTAAAAATGGATCTCCTTTGTTTAAACATAATACCATATGAAAGTTCAAAACCAAAATGAATGTGATGGAAGGGATCACCAAAGATGTTGCTCTCATTTCCTGAATCCCTGCTACTTTTAAAACTAAATCACTAAACATTTAAAACATTTTGAAAAACCAGAGCTGTGGCTATGAAGATGCACTGGTCAGATCTTCCTTCAAGAGAAGTTGATGCAAGGCACGTAATGGACAAACAACCTCCAGTGGCCACACCTTCATGTCTGCTTCAGTGTTCATGCCAAAACCCTTCACAGGTGCTTCCAACAAATGACTAAGCACAGTGGAGCATGAGAGCAAGCCCATTCCTGCCATGTGGGACCCCCTTGATAACAATAATTTCTCTGGGACTCATCAGCCTGGTTGAAACTCTCTCAGAACTGTGCTTCTGCTACCCAGTCCTCCTTCCTTTTATGTGTGGATGTCAGAATGGCACCATGGCTTGAAAGCTCACTAGGCCTGCTCCTTCTTGGTTCCCTCTTTGTCATTTGTATGCATTTCCCCCAATAAAACTCTTACATATCTAATTCTGTCACATTGTTTGCTTCTTAGAGAAATGCACTGACGCAGTGAGAATTCTACAATCTCCTCATGTCTGATTAAATAATTCTATTCACAAATCTAATCTGTTTTATCTAGTTTTGTCTTCATTAGATATAGTGAGCTTTGAAAGGTTATGTCTTCCTAATAATGAAGACGTTCATGTGGCTGTTAAGGACTATGCAGAATGATATTTTTTTCCTTGATTCACACTAAATAATTTCACTACTTACAGTCCTACTGCAATCTGGAATATATATACATATTGCTGTATATATATATATATATAGCATAATATATATAATATAACATATATATATAATATAAAATATTTGGAGAGAGTAATTCTTAGTCAGTTTTCATATCTACATGTGAAAATTTCCTAAATCTTCTCTAGATTCTCATTAAATCTCAACATGAATAAGGCCTGATAATATACACTTCTACTATTTTTACATAAACATATCTTAAAGTCTGGTTTAACCCTTCTTTCAATGAGGTCACTGCCCTTTGGAAAAATAAATTGCGTATATTCCAGGTTTACAAGGCATGTTACTTTGATGTGAAGTCTATCTTCCTTTTGCGAATTTTGATTAAAAGCAATGTGGTTTTTTAACCTTGAAAGTGGATACACTGTAACTTGGGGAAAATCACAATAATTAAAAAAAAAAATCAGCAAAGCTTTATTGTGAAGGTTTCAGCTTCATAGCAAATAAAATTTCAGATCTTCTGGACAATATTTGTTAAAGATTAAGTCATGTTCATGGTCATGTATGTATATAAACAGCGCAACTTTCATAAGGAAGAAGAAAAACTTCTATAATTCTATCTTGCTATCTATTTGTGTTGTCTGAGATTGGGTATCATCTACATCCTCCAACAACTAAAGTTTCTTGTAATAGTCCATAGATGGGAAAGGGTATCTCTGGGAAACTATAAAAGCATTTGGAAATAATTCACTAAGTTTTTAGCTAAATTTTAAAATACGCCTTAAAGTTTTAATAACAAAGTGTTGGCAATATTGTATTGTACTCATTAAAAGGGTGGACTTTTTGGGTTATGCACATTTGCACAGTTCAATTTTAATACTGCCTTTGTATTAGCTTTGAGACCTTGGGTCAGTCATAAACATTCTCTGGGTTTGTGTTTCATCAGCTATGAAACTGGTTGTGGAGTGGAGCAAGGAATGAGATTAGACAAATTCTGAGACCACTTCTAGCCCAATGTGTGTCTTATTTTAATATGTGTAATTCCTTTACACATGTCCTTTAAAGGAAATGTCCCCTGGATAGTTGGAGAGACTAATTCTTTGTTTAATTTTCCAATATAAATCCACATTGGCTGAAAAAGCACAGCAAATGGGGTTGCCAAAATTAATATTTTCTGAAAAGAAGTGAAAAATGAACTTATTTTCTTCTGATTCAGATGTAGGACATTTTAATTTACTTATTTTTTGCACATATAAGTCTTCTCCCTAGACCATCTTAGCAGTTGAAACTCTACTAAGTTTTGAAAATATAAAACTTGAATTACTTTTCTTCTTTCAATTTAAATGTAACAAACAACTTGTAAAATACTGACACTTACTGGACGATATGTTCTCCTCTGTTACCATGTGATCTCTGAGCAAAGACTAGTTTTTGTTTGCGTTGTAACATTCTGAAAGTATAATAGGCTACCATGAAATAATATAGTAAATATTTCCCCCTTTGCAATTTTTATATTCTGACAGTTCTCCCCTCCTTCCCTTCCAGAAAACTCAGTGAAGGTAAAATACAGACACATACAATTAGTGTCAGTTACAGTTCACAGAAGCACACGCTTTTCTTCCATTGTAATAACTGAACATTTAGGAACTGAAGGGTTTAGCATCTGTAAGCTATGTGTCAGCTTAGCTGTCTCAGATCAAGCTTCGTTTTAAAATACTGTGTTCTGAGAGAAGCCCACCTCAGTCTCTGAATGTCATGCTTGTGACCACACTCAAATATTGTAATCAAAGGAAGGCCTTGCTTGTCTATCTTGAGATTCCGGCATTGGCTTTCCTCTTTTCCTATGACATATATCTTTAATGAAGCAGGCCATTAAATATGTTTAGTAACTGACTAAATTCTACCAAAAAAATGTTGAGCATTAATATGCTACACTTAAGATTTCAGATAATTACATGAATTGAACATAAAAGTTGTAAATGTCAAATTCAGAATGTATCCTGTCTGTATTGTGGTTTAGAATCCTACTGTACAATAAACACTTTCTTGTTATAAGCGTTTCATCTAATTAATTTTATGTTGTAAAGCAACGAAAACAGATGCCTTTGGTTTTACTCTGCTTTTAAAAAAATTCATGAAATTCAGATTTTAAACCCTTTTTTGGTAGTGTAAATTTTTGTTTTATTAGAAATAGAAGACTAGATTTGCAGAGGTATGAGAAATGAAGAAATAGTCTTAAGAAGTAAGCATTCAAGTAGAGCAACATTTCGGGTTGTATTATACACTTTGACCACTGTTTGGTGTTGAGAAGAAATTGGTAACCTAGAAAGAGTTTCAGAGGATTAAATGGCCTCTGTACACATAAAGCAAATTCAAGTCATAGACTCCTTTGAGATCACTAGAGTGAGAATCCAGATGACTACTTTGCTTTCTAAGACATGAAAAATTGGAACATTCTCCAAGACAAATTTTGTAGAATGACTTTTTATGCCTACTGTTAACACGTGTTCTATAGAGGACATATCCTTTTCTCTTATTATAATATTGTGATGGTTGGAAAGTTCTAGGAAGAAAGTAATTATAGTTTCATAAGGATCAAGTCAGACTTTTAATGTATACCACGTGCCTCCACCATATGGTACAGATGGATTGCAAAGCACATCTGAGCATCGGTGATTTCTACCTAGCATTTGGTGTTTATGTTGTGATTTTAAAATAGCCATTGATTTGCCAGGGGTGTAGGGAGGTGTGTGTATGTGTTTTAGACAGTCAAAAAAAAGTTATTATTTTTTATTTTACTATTTCACAGAATATGAAGGAGAGTAGTTTACCATAGAATATTTAAGAACATACTTCACTGCTGTAGTTGTTAGTCACTGACTCTTAATACCTCCTTAGTCAACATGAGAAGCAGATGACTTGTGGAGATTTCTTTTCTTTTCTTTTGTCACCTTCTAAAGTGAAGACTTTTACTTTTTATAGAACAATTCCTTTAATTTCCCCCCACACTCTAGCAGCAATAACGATAGACTCAAAGGCACATCCTAAAAAAGGTTTAAGTGCAACAGAGAGGAACACTATTTGACAGTCACCCATACCTGATATTTGTGTTCTTTATGTCATAAACTGTCTTCCAGTTTTGAAATTCTTGTCCACCTGGAAGTAAGCAGCTTGTTAAATCTCCTTCAGATGGAAATTAATGTAATATAATAGCCAATAATCAACTATTCATGCACACAAGTCCTTTAAACCTGAGCGGTGCCATTTGGGAGTGTTCAGATTTAGCAGTGGGAAAAATTTTCCATCAGACAAAAGCTGCAGTGCAGCCTTCCCACGTGAATGACCCCTTTAAGCCCTCTATCTCAATTTATTAGCTCTTTTCTATTATTGTATCATCCAACCACAGCATTGTTTTATACATGGCCCTTATTGCAGTGGAAAATAAATTTGTTACTCACTGTCATTTTAACAGGTTTCTAGGGTCTGGAGTTTCTCTATATTTGGGCGTTTTTCCCTTATTCTATAATTGAGAATTCAACCATATGTATAGCTCTACTTTATTGTGTGCTTGAGGGTATGTAAAATATGTATTTTTGTTTGTGCAGATCTTAAGTGTTTCTAGTTCTAGTTGGTTGTATGGGGTGAAATTCTTCTTAAATTTGTGTTAATTCTATTTTTTATAAATTTGTCAAAAAGTTCAAATATGTATAAGCAGACAAGTAAACTGAATGATATAATGAACTTCCATCACCCAGATTTGACAATTATCAACACATGAACAATCTTCTTTCAACTGTCCCCACTCACTCTCCTGCCACTGATACTGGATTATTTTCACAAGAGATCCATCATGTCATTTCATCCATAAATACTTCAGTCTGTATTCTTAAAGTGTAAGAACTCTTTCACATAACGGCACTATCACATCTAAAAGAATTAAAATAGTTCTTAGTATCAATGAATATCCAGTCAGTATACCAATTTCCTTTATTGTTGCATACATTTTCTTGTTCAGTTTGCTTGTTAACATCTGAATCCAAACAAGTTCCAAATATTGCACTTGGTTCATATGTTACTTAAGGCACATTGAATCAAGTTTGCTCTCTGTTTTCATTCCTTTTATTAATATAGGAAATGAGAAGTTTGTACATTCTGGATTTTGCTGATTGTATCCTTGTAGTATTGTTCAACATGATTCTTTGTCCAGATTTGATTAGATTCTGGTTTGAATTTTTGCAAGGAAGTTGTAAAAGTGGTAGAATATATTTTCTGTTGCATCATGCTCAGAGACACAAATTATTTATTTTTTTGCGATATTTAGATTTGCCCTGGATTTCTATGTTATCCATCTAATCTATCCATTATACAAGTTCCTCATCAGCTTTTCAATCCGTGGTTTTTGTGGCTATTTTGATCGTTGTGTAGCTCCAATAGTTCATGAAGTCATTCTGTCTATTTTTTTTCTCTAAAATTTCTACAAGTAAAGCATCACTTCAGTGCATGCAATATGTTTATTGAGGAAACCACAGTGATATAAGCATGAAGCCAATGACAGGTTCTAATATTTTGCTTCTCCTGCGGGTGGAGATAGAGAAGAATTTCCTTTAACACTTTTTTTTAAAAAAATTCTGATTTCAATTAGTTATGAATGCAAACACAACTATTTTCTATTATAAATGAAAAGAGTTAACATTCTTTAAAATACTGTGACATGACTGTTGACACTTTGAAAGAAATAGATTACTTTAATTGCAAATCATGATTTTTACTCTAGGGCTAGATATAGGTAGTGATGAGTAAATTAAGCATGATTCTTATTTGTTATCTCACCTGATACAGCAGCCCTATGTCATAAACAAGGAAATACACACTTTTCTCTGTTTTACATATGTGAACATGGAGATTCAGAGAGCAGATATTACTTTCCATTGCTATGCAATGAGTAGATGGCATAATTGGCATCAGATCCTGGGTTCCCAACTCTAAATTCAGTTTTCCTTTAATTGTGCAGTTCTTGAGTTATCTCTAGATTCAGGCTTTCTGGTCATTTATTAAATTCATTAATATATACCGATTAACCAAAAATGTAATACAAAACTGACAACATGTTTTAAGTGAACAAATAAATATAATTAAATAATATGCTTAATATCAAAACTTGCTTATAATAATTTTCATGGAACCATTAAAAGTAGATGCTATTTTCCAATTTTTATTTCATATTACTCTTTTTGTTGCATTAGCACTTTGTCAAAGCTCTTTTGAATCTCTGGTATTTGATAGTTACAGAGGATTAAAAAAAAACATGAATATTTTGTCTCCACTGGAGGGCTTAATGGTATAGTGCAAGAAAAGAATACAAACAAACAATTACAATACAGAGTAGTAAGATGAGAGGTTTTAGGCTCCAAAAATTGTCCATTTTGATTTGACCTTCAGTTCTTTTTATTAGTCAGTATATCAAGTGTAGCTTACTCAAAACACAAAAGATACATTTCACAAATACATCTAGTGGCTTTCTGTATAAGTAATTCTATTTTATTTTAGGAGTCATGCATGGCTAAGGACACTTCTAAAATTTTTAAAAGTCCTTCTACCTGAGGAAGTTACTGGTTCCCAAAGGTCCACTCTCAGGAAGATACTGTGTCTAAGTGTGGCCTTAGCATTTGCCCTGACACCAAAGTGGGCCAGAACCATATGAAGCTCACCTTCAGAGGTCTGAGTTCCAGAGCTGCCATAAAACTGGCCTTGCACAGGCCCAAGCTAATAGTTCATTACTCACCCTGAAAGTCTGGAACACATTTTGGATCTAGTAGGTATGAGTGAGACTGTTTCTGGAGCACAGTTTCTATAGCACCTCTGATAACGGTTGATACTCAAGGTAAAGGATAAAAGCATAAGTCTTGAGGTGTTCCTCAGACACTGGAGACTTATCTGAAAGATTTGGGTGACATGTTTAAAAAAAAAAAAAGCTAACATCCTCCTGGAAGAAATCTTCATTTTTATTTAGAGAAACCACTGACAGCAGTGACAGACTGGTGTCTTATGCTTGTAATCCCAAAACTTTGAGAGGCCAAGGATGGTGGATCACTTGCAATCAGGAGTTCTAGACCAGTTTGGCCAACATGGTGAAACCCCATCTCTACTAAAAATACAAAAAAAAAAAAAAATCCGAAAAATATAAAACATCCAGGTGTAGCAGCATGTGCTTTTAATCCCAGCTACTTGAGAGACTGAGGCACAAGAATAGCTTAAACCTGGTAGTCAGAGGTTGCAGTGAGCTGAGATTGTACCACTGTGCTCCAGCCTGGGTGACAGAATGAGACTCTGTCTCAAACAAACAAACAAAGAAACCAATGATAGAAAATTTTAAATGATAGGATAAAAATGCATCAAAATATAAGGACATGCTGTGAATACCCGCAAACTGAATTAGATTGAATTTAATGTCATATGTACCTGGCCTAGAGCCAGAATTTATATCATGAAGATTTGGATCTTTAAGGTGCGTGAAGCAGAATGGAAAGGCAACTATATGCTATTTTTCTTGGTTTCTTTATCACTTATCACTAACCTTTGTGTTTTACAAGCCCAAAATTTTTAAAAGGATGGAAAAAAATCATGACTTTCCTAAATTCCAAGTCATGACAAATCTTAAAGTCTTGTATTTGTGTCTCTGAAGCATCTTAGTCTTGCTTCTGTATTTAACAATATTCTATGGCACTGTTAAGTGTCTAGGTTATCATGTACCAACTAATATATATATGTTACATATTATGTATTATGTATCTATGTTATATAACATACAAAATATACGTGTATATATACACAAATATAAACACATATATAATTATAACACATATAATATTTATATACAAATATAATATATACATATATTATGTATGTCCTTCAAGATGCATTTATTAGACATTTTATTCCTGTTTCCTTGATAAAATCAAAGCTTGGAGACCACATAGTTTGATAACTGACAAGTCAAAGTATTTCATTCACTTTTTAATTTCAAGAGACTAATGTTGCTTTCATATAGCAGATGTAGTCATTTTCCCTGGGAAAGTTTACGTTCATGTGGAGGCTGATCCAAATGATAGATCTGCTGAGCTACATTGTCCTAGATGTGTAGTGTGCTTGGACAAGGTGTAGGTACTACAGGAGGTGAAGTGATGTGTAAACACTATGAAAACAGCATGCGTGTCTGCCTGTAGGAAAGCATAGTGAGGGCATACCGGCAAGTGTTCTCCATGATTCCCTTTGCAGTGTCTCCTCAGGGTATTCTGAAATTGGAGCTTAATTATTTCCTTGGAAACAAAAAATTAAATCAAAATAGTAATTTGTATTGTCTCTGCCTGTCTTTTGAGAATTTTCTGAGGGAGAGCACATTTTGAGCATCATTCCCTTTTTGGAAAAAGAATGGCACCTTTGTGCTACTCATTTTACTGTGAACATCATAGAAACATAGACATATAAAGGCTTTTACATATCAACTTTTGGTGTAAGGCCATTGTTAAGACCATAAAACTTTTTAATGTTCTATAATATTTATTTTCAGAAAGCATTTATTATACATTTTCTGTATTCAGGACTCTATACCAGGCAATATGGGAAGAACTAAAGAAGAAAAAGGCTGAGTTCACAACTGGAAGAGCTTATGGGAAACCACTGACTGTGTGCTTACCTTATGACTTTGTACAGTAAACTCCTAAACATCCCTATGCAGCAGGAACCAGGCTTCTCCACCCAGCTGAGCTAACCTGTGGACAACGTTGGGCAGGGAATTGGGTTGTCTCTGTTTTCCACAGTAAAGCAGAATCAAGGATGTGGCTCCAGGAACTGCAACAAATTTCTTTCTAAATTAGTCGGATGCTTATGATTTGGCTCCATGATCCCATTTATGAGCACAGAGGTTGGAGTTTTTGTTATATTGATGTGCATATCCAAAGTGGCAAGAATTTGAAAATATCAAATGCTTCCAACCACCCAGAAGACATATATTTTCCTCTGTGACCTTTAGTTTTGAAATGCAGACTAAGAAGTATATTTTGCATCACAATATATTTACACATCCCACATAAGTATATTTTTATAGTAACCATCACACACACACACGAATGCAGAAACACAACTAACATAGAAGTTTCACAAAAATACCATGTTCACTGGATCCCAATATTTTATTTCCTTTCCTTGTTTATTTTATTTCAATTTACATTTCTATCTTATTTTAGTTTATTTTAAAAATGCTACTTGATATCTATAGAATTTATTTCATAACATTCTCATGCTTCTGGATTTACGTATAGACTAACTTTGTGCTAAAGAACTTACAAAAATGAAAAGCTACGGCAGAAGCCAGCAAGAAGAATCTATTTGATGTTTATAAGAACACAAGAAAGGTGATAGGGTGCTCAGGCAGAGAGTTACTAGTTGAGAGTTTTTTTAGTTAGGTATGGTCAGGCCTACTTTGCAGCTTGAATCATGTTTTCCCTACCTCACAACCCCGATGTCTAGCACAGTATTTACTCTCTAGGAGTTTATAAAGAATGTGTTGAATTTAATTTAAATAACTTCTGATGTGACTGTAGAAATGGATAAAAGTTGTGAATTAAAAACCATTATGGAGAAAAAATTTGAAAACTTGGATACTTTCTATGTTTTGCCTTAGGAAAACAAAACAAAGCAAAAACAGAGTACCAAGATTGTGCCAGTTTTATGACTTTAGGTTGAAGATTAAAGGGAAGATTTGGAAGGAAACAATAAATGTATCGAGAGATATTTTTAGGAATAAGTACCTGACTGTGCCTGGTATCTCACAAAATTCTAGATTCTCAGTTAGATGAAACTTTAGGGATTATCCAGTGGTCCAAGCTCCTTCCCAATGCAAAGCTCCTTTTTATACCATCCTTGAGCAAAAGCCATCTTATCTTTTCACGAAATATTCAAGTGAACGGAGGATGTGCATGGATGGGTAATCTGGTCTGTTATTCATTGTCTTGAATTATTTAAGTTTCTCTTCTCTCTGTAGCTGAAATCTGCTTCCTTGTTACATTCACCCTTTTTCCTTGGTCTGCTTCCTAACATAATATGGAAAAAGTTTATTTCTTTGTTTAAACAGTAGCCCCTTTTACCCCTTGGCTATATGCTTTCAGTATTTTTAATATCTCTGAAAGTCAACGCTAAAAATATTAGCAAGAGCTACAATGTTAAAATAAAGCTGAGGTCAAGAAGGGGAAGGAGGCATCAAAGAATCACAGAACTAATGCCCAGTTTTAAATGATACAGACAGCATTTCATAGTTATCAGATAAGAATTGCCATTAGTTTTAAAACTACACAACTGTTGACTTCATAAACCATGAGCAACAGATTCTTTTTAATGAGAATTTTCTTTTGAGAAAATGAAACTCTATCAACTGAAGGCACAATGTATTGCCAATGGCTTGTTTCTACATGGGGTCCTCTTTTTGCCAAATGGTTAGAAAGCTCTTAAATGCATTTGCATTAACATCATCATTATTTGCTTACAATTTTGATAAGTTGAGCTTCTCTTGAAAAGACATAACCCGTGTTTGAACAGAAGTATTTTTTTTTCCTCAGTCAGACTGATACAGTTTACCTAACTGTATGTTTTCCCTTAGGCACTAGTCTGCAAAATGGAGTAATCATGAACCCAAAATATTCACCCTCAAAATTTTCTATAATACAATCTTTAGTCATAAAAGATGAGGCAGGAGTTGCTAACAAACAGTTTTAGAAAATATTATTGGAAAAATCCCAGGTAGGGAATATTGAAAATTCCCAGAACTACATGATTTAACTACAGGTTAATTGTATTTTTAAGCTGTAAATCATTATCTGTATTTAGAAATTCAATATCATCTGAAATAGGTGACGTTTTGAAAGCTTCACCAAGTGCCGAACCCTAATGATTTTCAAATAGCATTTGAAAGGCTAATCATAAGTAACAAATCTATCAATATAGCCAATCCATGTCACACTATGATAAAACTATATAAAAATCACAGTAATTACAGTAAGAAAAACACAGGTATTGCTTTTCAGCCTCTTTTCTCTCTATAACTCTCATAATAGTTTCTAATCATTAGTATAATGTATAAATGTTTACAAATTACAAAAGTTATAAGTTTGAATATGCAATTGCTTTTTAGTTCACTGGCCCTAAGTCAACTCAGTAACGGCATTTCTTGAACAGGCACACTGCTAAAGACAAGAAGTACAGAGCATTGTCTTTTGGCAAAGGAACATATAATGAGTTCACACATTTAAAAAGGTTTAAAGTACGTTCAGAAACACAGATTGCATGCAAAGAAAATAAATGAAGACCATGAAATTGCATACAATGTACAAATATCAAAAATGCACTCATGATGACAAATAACATATAAGTGCTTAGAATTAGAAAAAGTATTCTTAAAATGATTCTCGGAGGGGTTAAATTTTCAGCAAAGTTAATTGCCAAGAACATTGTTGAGTGTGTGTGTTTGGGTGTAGAGGTACACTATGGAAAGCAAGAGGACAATATCTAGAAGTAATAGTATGGCACAAACGATTTTGAAAATAGTGAAGAATGAGATGAGTGAGTGGTAAGGGAACAACTGAGAAAGAATCTTATGTGGTTAGAACCCTCTGATTAAGTTGACCCATATGCAATTGTTAACATTGAATTATTTTGACCTAGAAACACAACTATTTAATATAATTTATTGTGATTTTTTCTTATTTGAACTGAAGGGAAAAGGCTGTATCAGGAAAGCAGACTCTTGGGTTCCCGCAAAACTACTGAAGAGGAATACCTGTCATTTAGTCATAGTAATTGACATTGAAATTAAACCCTTTAGGTGATTTTTATGTATGCTAGAGTTTAATAGCCATCATTTTACCAAAATCCTTCACTGAAAAACAGTCTTTGTAGCTACCTTTGTACTTGGTCCTATGGGCCTAACCATGTAGCTGACTGGGATAGAGTAGATCTCTAATTCCATGAATGAACTGGCTAGTGGCTATGATTTGTCCTTTAAAGTAAGCTCTACCCAGAAATGTGCTATGGTAATTAGCAGGTCCAGTAATTTTCTCTTTCTCAGAAATGTGAGCCAGATACATAGGAAAATAATCAGTTGGCAGTGAGTAGAGACATAAGCATAATGAAGGGATGTAAAAATAATATTTCTATTAAAATACAGATCAATAGGTGCCTACTTCTGAGGAACATTGTAAAGTTTTTCTGAACTATTAGAGATTTCAGGCAAATAGAGTTACATTAGGATTATGAAAACATTCTTATTTTCCTAAGGCCTGGCAATATGGTAGAAGTTCTTGCTATTTCTGTGTGTATTCTTAAAACAAATTGCTAACATATTTAAGTGAACAGAGTGAGCACTGTTCATTTCAACCAAGAGAGCTATCACACATAAATATGAAGTCCAGATCAGGCTTTTAAAGAAAAGTGGAACATGTTAATTTCAGTATTAAGAAAGGAGAGAAGCCAAGACATTGGTTATTTGTATAATCAGTATCAAAAAACCAAGTTCAGTATACCTTCTGAAATAGAGCTAAATAATATTAACTTTCTTCCCCAGTGCCAATCTAAAACCTCTAGAAAGATGCCCTGTCATTCTGCTTGTTAATTTGAAATTAATCTACACAGCCCCAACTTCCCTTGAACTTGGAGCAAAACCTCAACACTTTTGAGTGACATTCTTAGCCTATTGCTTTAAATGATCGGAGTAACAATGATTAGGATCCTAGTTTTCCTCTGTAGCAAGCGCAATTGTTAAGCAATAAGTAATGTACAGTAGTGACGATGTCCTATTTTAAAAGACACATTGGTAACAGATTAATGATTTGGGACGAAAAAATGGTGTTGAGGAAATATTGCAGTGGATAATATCACAAATGCACAAGTGCAATATTTTTTGAGAACTAAAATGTGTTACTTATTTTATTTCATGGCCTTTAAACATGAAAATTTTCCTTGCATTTTTACCACATGGAATCCTCATTTACTTCTCATGAGTTAGTCCAGGATCCTATGCATGATAGTATCTGGGCTTTTGTTGTTGTTTCAAGCCTCTGATATTCTTTGTAAGAAACCTTAGCTTTTCAGTTATTCTTTTAATAGTATCATCCTGTGGTTTGTGAGTTTCAAAGCTTCAGGGGGATAAAAATCTATGATCACTTAGAAAATCTTGTAGAAACCAGTCTCTTTCCTGTGTATCCACTGCTACAATCCTAGTCTAAACCACATCTTTTGACAAGTCGAACTTACTAAATTGTCTCCCTGCTTTTATTTTTGTCCACCACAAAACATTTTCCACAAAGCGGACAAAGTGAATTTGTAAAATTGTAAATCTAATACCCCCCCACACCCTCTACTTAAGTCCATTCAATGGCTATCCAAGTTGAGAATGAAATCTAAATTTCTTTTTGTGAACCCATCTCTAACTTCGTATCACACAACTCACCTCACACTCGCTGAGCTTAAGCTTCTTCTCAGCTCTAGAACTTTGCAGATATGTGCCTTATACTTGTCCTGGAGTAGACATTACTTGGTTTTCCCTATGGCTGATTGTGACCTTGGTCCAATGTCACCTCTTCAGCAAGGCCTTTTCTGACCAACTCATATAAAATGTTTTCTCCAAGCTGCTCACTTTTTCATCACTTTACTTTCCTTTTAAAGTTTAGCGAACTTAGTTGTCTTTTTCCAGACCCAGTTCCCAAGTTCCTCCTTTTGGTTTGTGCATGAATCCACTTTACATTTATGTGGTCCTGGGTAGCAGGTTTAGTTTTACTCAATGCATGCAGTAAGAGTCACAGCAACTCTCTAAAAAGGACTACTTCCTTCCCTTGCTTTTTTCGTTGGAGTGTTGGGCCTGATGGGATCCCACCACAAGTGTACTTGTGCATAATTCCAATCAGTTAGTCAAAAATCCTTAAGGACTGCATTTAAATTGCCCAACCTGAGAAAGTCAGCATCCTACCTGCATTCTTTAAAAATCATTAGATATTCAACAAAGTTTTGTCTGTGGTTGTTTGTTTCCAGATTGTGTAATTTCTAAGGATTTTTACTTCCTTCTTTATACCTTTTCTTATTTAGTTATTAATTTTCCAACTACTGTGCAATTTTGTAGTAAATAGAAAATGAGAAAAAAAGGACTGTAGCAGAAAAAATATTGATATAAACTGTACAGCAAGATGAAAAATATTGAAGTGGAGGAAAAGAATGAAAAATGGCATACTCATACAATGATTGTAACTATGCCTACATGTATAAGGTGAAAAGATCTGAAGGACTTGAACAAAAGTGATAATTGTGTTTGAGCTGGTATGATTAACAGTAATCATTTACATATTTAAAACTTTTAGTAATGCTATATTATTTCTGTAATTGAACATATTTTAGAAAATTTTGTCCAGAGTAATCAATCAAGATAAGCAAAGAAGAAAAGACATACAAATAGGAAAAGAAGAAGTCAAACTATCTCTGATGGCCATATGATTCTATACCTAGAAACCCCTAAATGCTCCACCAAAAGGCTACTAGAATTGATAATTTTGGTAAGGTATCAGGATATTAAATCAAAGCACAAAAATCAGTAGCATTTCTATACACAAATAGTGACCAGGCCAAGAGTCAAATCAAGAACAGAATCCCATTTACAATTGCCATAAATAAAATGAAATATCCAGGAATATGTTAAACAATGAGGTGAAAGATGTCTACAGGGAGAACTACAAAACACTGCTGAAAGAAGTCAGAAGCAGCACAATAAATGGAAAATTTTTCATTCTCATGAATCGAAAGAATCAATATTGTTTAAATGGCCATACTGCCCAAAGAAATTTACATATACAATGCTATTCCTATGAAGCTGCCAACATCACTCTTTATAGAATTAGAAAAAAACTATTCTAAAATTCATACGAAGCAAGCAAACAAACAAAAATCCCCAGTGGTCAAGGCAATCCAAAGCAAAAAGAACCAATTAGAGGTATCACACTGCCTGACTTCAAACTATACTGTAAATCTATAGTTACCAAAACAACATGCTGTTGGTACAAAACAGACACATTGACCAATTGAACAGAATAAAAAACTCAGAAATAAAGCCACATGCCTCCGACCATCTGATCTTTGAGAAGTCCAACAAAAATAAGCAATGTTGAAAAGACTCTCTATTCATAGTGATGGGATAACTGGCTAGCCATATGCAAAAGACTGAAACTGGACCCTTTTATTATACCACATACAAAACTTGAGATGCATTACATATTTAAATGTAAGGCCTCAAAGAATAAAAATTGTAGAATACCTAGAAAATACCCTTCTTGGCACTGGCCTTGGCAAATAATTTTTGGCTAACTCCCCAAAAGCAATTGCAACAAAAACAAAAATTGACAAGTGGAACCTGATTAAACTAATGAGCTTCTGTACAGCAAAGGAAACTGAGAATAGAGTAAATGCACAACCTATAGAATGGGACAAAATATATGCTAACTATGCATCTGACAAAGATCTAATATCCAGAATCTAAAAGCAACTTAAGCAAGTCAACAAGAAAAACAAAAACAAAGCAACCACATTAAAAAATGGGCAAAGGACATTAACAGACACTTTTCAAAAGACGACATACAAGCAACAATAAACACACGAAAAAATGTTCATTATCACCTATCATCAGAGAAATGCAAACAAAAACCACAATGAGAGACGATCTCACACCAGTCAGAATAGCTATTTTTGATAAACAAACAAACAAACAAACAAGCCAACAACAACAGATGCTAGTGAGGCTGCAGAGAAAAAGGAATGCTTATGCACTGTTGATGGAAGGTAAATTAGTTTGGCTGCTGTGGAAAGTAGTTTGGAGATTCCTCAAAGAACTTAAATAGAGCTACCATTCTACCAATGATCCCATTGCTAGGTATGTATTCAAAGGAAAGTAGACAATTATACCAAAAAGACATATGCATTTGTATGTTCATTACTGTGCTATTCCCAGTAGCAAAGACATGGAATCAATGTAGATGCTCATCAATGGTGGATTGAATAAAGAAAACATGATACATATGAATCATTCAGCCATAAAAAGGAATGAAATCTTGTCCTTGGCAGCAACATGGCTGGAGCTGAAGGCCATTATTCTAAGTGAATTAATGCAAGAATAAAATCAAAATACTGCGTGTTTTCACTTATAAGCGAGAGTTAAACACTGAGCATATATGGACATAAACATGCGAACAATAGACATTGCAGGCAACTAGAGGGGGTAAGGAAGGAGGGGTATGGGTTGAAAAACTACCTATTGGATACTATACTCACTACCCAAGTGCAATATACCCATACAACAAACATGTACGTGTACCACCTATATTTAAAATACAAGTTGAATTTAAAAATAAAATGAGAAAAGTAAACTATAAAAAAGAAAATATTTAAAAAACGAATCTGCATGTAGATGTTGATCACTTGGTAGAGTTTGACAATTTTAACAAATATTGTGGGCTGGTGAATTGGACAAAAAGATTGGCATATTAAAATATGCTATCATCATGTACATGTGATATATATACACACATATACTATAAACATTTACATATATGTGTTACCATAACATAAGTACAATATAATATTTGAAGTCTGTAGATAAGTAAAGTTAGTCTTGAATTCTACTCTAGAGGATCTGCACATAGGTAGAGTTATATCTTAAGGACCACATTATAATTTGTAGACTGAAGCATTTCAGTATATAGACTTCAAAGTTTCAGCTCATGTTACATTGGCAAAAGAACTTCCTCCCTACTCGATTCTACACTTCGAACTATGTTAGTAACTAATCTAGTCACCTTGCAGAATCTAATGGGGGCATATATGCCACAGATAATTCTTGGTACTTTATAAGAACTTTGATCTCTTACTCTCCTTTTAACTGACTAAAAGAACATTCAGACATGAATCTAGTGGGAAAGTTTTTATGTAGAACAATCCTGACAAAAAATGTTCTAAGTGGCTAATCATGTGTGTTTTTACCTCTGGCTTTAATATCATAGTAATTTCAGTTTATACCTTAGTACATGTTCCATGTCTGCTGGTTTATCAGTATTATTTACATCTTTGGTGGGCATATACACATATATGTAATCATTGCTATGTAATATGTCAGTAATACAGAGGTTGGTGTCAATAATTAATATTGATTTGAAGACAGAAGGCAGGCATATAAACTAATTCAGTTCATTGTTTGGATCTGAAGCTAATATCTAACTTCTTCATTTTATAAATCAGTATTTGCTAATATTTCTTATAAAATACTTAAATGAAGCTTTAGAAAATCTGCACAATGCAGGATGAATAACAAAACACATATATTGTTTTCATGGATCTTTTAAATAATCCATTACATTTTGGGCAATAACTACTTTTTTTCTCCATTATTTCTAGATTTTGGGACGTCTCTGCTCAGTTTATATAGCATCATAGTTTTGGAGGATGCTGAATAAACAATACAGGTCAGAGAAGACAGTTGTTTTTCTTGTAAGCAAAACCAGCAAGGGAGAATGTAGAAACAAATGTTTACTGAACTCCTAGTTAAGCATCATGTATAAGCATGATGCTTGGCAATGAAGATTCCAAGATAACAAGACGTAGTACTGTCCTCATGGTCTACTAGGAAAAAACAAAAAATCTACTTAGGTTCAGATGCATTACAACAGCATGCAGCTTCCTGAACATGAGAATGTTGATATGTGTTGGTTGCAAGATATAACATAGTATGGAAAGTGCTCTGAATAGAGTTCCATGTGATGTATTATCTGAATACAGAAGAAGCAATTAATTTTGTTTGAGGAGCTTTGGGAGAATTGGCCTTCAAGGAAAGCTGCTGAGTAGAGGAGTCATTTGAGCAGAGCCCTAAGATGAGTTAGATTATTCCTGAAAGATACTCAGCAAGGTGTAAAGAAGATGGCATGTGATGGCAGAGGTGGCTGGTCATAGATGAAATGCATTGAAAAGCCAAATGTAGACATTCACTGCTGCATAATGACATTTCAGTCAATGACAGACTACATATATCATTGTGGTTTCACAGGACTACCATACCATATTTTATATGTTTTTGGTATGTTTAGATACACAAATACTTTCCATTGCATTACAGTTGCCTATAGTATTCAGTAGAGTAACATGCTATATAGGTTTGTAGCATAGAGGCAATAGGCCGTACTGTATAGCCTAGATATATACTGGATTATCCTCTCTAGATTTATGCAAGTACACTCTGAAATTCATACAATGAAGAAATCACCAGAAGACACATTTCTCAAAACATATCCCCATAGTTAAGCAATGCATGACTGCATACTGGTGGTTACTGCAGAGGTTGATTGACACCTTGATCTACATAATCAGTCTTTACCTTTTCCCACTGAGACAATCAAATGACTAGAGTCAGAAATGAGGAGACAGAATTGTGATCAGACAACACAATTGTTATAACAAATTTCCTGAAAAATTATATTTTCTCAATTGGTTCTGCAGTCTGCCTCTGATTTCAGTGTCATCAGACCATGCTACACCAAATCTTAACATGGTTTAGGGTCTCCTAAAGTCTAGGAGGTGGACAAGTGTTGATACATAATATGTTTCTGAAGCATGTTCCTAAATCATGAGATAACGCAAAGCATTGATAGATCTTGAGAATGCGGCATTGGCAAGGCAATCCTAGGCAAAAAGAACAAAGTTGGAGGCATCATATCATGCTACCTGACTTCAAACTATACTACAAACTTACAGTAACCAAAACAGTATGGTGCTAGTACCAAAAGAGACATACAAACCAATAGAACAGAACAGAGACCTCAGAAATAAGACCACACATCTACAGCCATTTGATCTTCAACAAACCTAACAAAAACAAGCAATGGGGAATGGATTCCCTATTTAATAAATAGTGCTGGGAAAACTGGCTAGCCATAGGCAGAAAGCTAAAACTGGACCTCTGTCTTATACCTTATAAAAAAATTAACTCAAGATGGATTAAAGACTTAAATGTAAAACCCAAAACCATAAAAACCCTTGAGGAAAACCTAGGCAATACCATTCAGGACATAGGAATAGGCAAAGACTTCATGACAAAAACACCAAAAACAATTAAAACAAAAGCCAAAATTCATAAATGGGTTCTAATTAAACTAAAGAGCTTCTGCACAGCAAAAGAAACTATCATCAGCATGAACAGGCAGTCTACAGAATGGGAGAAAATTTTTGCAAGCTACCCATCTGACAAAGGTCTCATATCCAGAATCTGCAAGGAACTTAAATAAATCTACAAGAAAAAAACAAACCACCACATAAAAAGTGGGCAAAGTATATGAACAGACACTTCCTGAAAGAAGACACTTAGATACGGCCAACAAACATGAAAAGAAACTCAAGGTCACTGATCATTAGAGAAATGCAAATCAAAATCACAATAATATACCATCTCAAACCAGTCACAATGGCAATTACTAAAAAATCATGAAACAATAGATGCTGGTGAGGCTGTGGAGAAATAGGAACAATTTTACACTGTTGGTGGGAATGTAAATTAGTTCAACCATTGTGGAAGACAGTATGGCAATTCCTCAAGGATCCACAACCAGAAATATTATTTGACCCAGCAATCCCATTACTTCATATATATCTAAAGAAATATAAATTATTCTACTATAAAGACACATACGTGCATATGTACATTTATTGCAGCACTATTTAAAATAGCAAAGTCATGGAAGCAACCCAAATAGACTGGATAAAGAAAAAGTGGCACATATATACAATGGAATTTTAAGCAGCCATAAAAAGGAATGAGATCATGTCCTTTGCAGGGACATGGATGAAGTTGGAAGCCATCATCCTCAGCAAACTAACACAGGAACAGAAAACTATACATCACATGTTCTCACTCACAAGTGGGAGTTGAACAATGAGAACACAAGAACACAGGGAGGGGAACAACATACTCTGGGGCCTGTCAGGGGGTCGGGGTGGGGGGTGAGGGGAGGGAATTTAGAGGACAGGTCAATAGGTGCTGTGGCACATATATACCTATGTAACAAACCTGCACATTCTGCACATGTATCTCAGAACTTAAAGCACAGTTAAAGAGAGAGAATGACAGAGAGAGAGAGAGAGAGAGAGAGAGAGAGACAGAGAGAGAGAGAGAGAGAATATGGCCTTGGGACAAAAACACAGGAATAACAAATTTTGATATTGATGTTAGAATTAAGATTATGTTAAAAATTCATGTGCCACAAGAAGGAGTAATTTTATTTAGGAAGGGAAGTGTGTGTGTGGGGTGTGTCTGTGTGTGTGTGTGTGTGTGTGTGTGTAGTAACTATGAATTTAGCTTTAATCTAGGTTGGTGAGCTATAATTGGCTCAGAGGTATTTCACAGTCTCAAGTTACCCCTGGCATGGCAAAGAAAAAAGTCTGCTTTAGATACTTGTATTTGATCAATGCCAGGAGGGAGACATGGAAATGTCAGTTTAGCCTTCAAACAGATACCAGAGAATGACTAGAAATGTGTCACTGTGGTTGATAGACACTTGTTTCCTATCTATAAATCAAATGTAATGTGACTTGATTTCTTCAAAAAATTACATGACACTGGCATTGCCCCAGAGTTCTTAGTAAAGCATAAAGGCTTAATAAATTGTGTTCATTAAGTAAAATTTGAGATTTATTTCTGAAGAGTTAACGTATTAAAGTGCCTGGAGTCTATTTCACTTAGTGAAGGATTCTTAGAGATAGAATTCAGGAAAGGGTGCCATTGTTTGGAGAAGCATGGGAAGCTGTGGACATGTGTCTGTAGTCCAAGCAACTGCTAATGGGTGAGGGAGCCACTGAGAAATGTAAGATCCAGCAGACCTTTTTGCTCAGTATTACCAACTAACGCTCCACCCTGATGGTTTTCTTGTGTAATTCTCACCAATGGAAGTAAACTATAACTTTCGACCAGGGAACCAGTTTCAGATTCAAGCTTAGGCACTATGGGTGAAGATTCAAAGTAAGAATGGTATGTATAGCAAGAAACTTGGCCTTTGGATTCTGGGCTGGAAATATATGGTCTATGGAAAGAGAGATAGAGCTGAAATTACCAAGCTTCCATTTTTTTGTTTGATTCTTTCAAACATAGACACAAGGATTTGTAGATACATTGTAACTGTCTGTTTACTACTACCACGATTAAGAAACAAATCTATTGGCCTAGAACTTAACAGATTAAGGTAATGTTATTCTGTTTCATGAACTTTCTCTTTATTTCAAGTTGTCCATGTCTGTGAGAAGACATAAAAACATTCTTTAAAATATCCTTATTTTCCCCAAGTTGGCCAGATTTATTTCCATGAACTGCACAAATGGAAAACCACACTATCTGCAAAATAGGGTGAAGACAGTAAGGTTTACAATAATTTCTGTTTAAAAGAAAGTTAGGGAAGAAAATGTACTTGTAATTGACAATGAGGTCTTATAAAATCAAAGTATTCTTTAAATAGTCATGTTCTCAAATGATGATCAACAGAATTGCTATCCAAATATGACTATACTTCTCAAGATGTTAATCTGAAAAGAGAAAATATGCAAGAGTGTAAATGTTCACTTGTCTTTAGAGAAGACCCAGGACTGTTTAAAAGTAATTTTTGTCTTGCTGATAGGCATTCTTGTTGCCCAATTTTATGTGAATATGGGTGACAATTTATTTACATTCAAGCCCAACTTAGGCTTAATAATGTTTGTGAGTGGGGGAATACTTTATTTTCAGCTCGTCTAATTGTGAAAGCATACATATCTGTCCTTAATTAGCAACATAACATTTCAGTACTCCAACTTCCTACCATAAATATAGTCTGATATTCGCTGCAATGAGTACCAGACAAAGATTATGTGATCTATTAATCAAAATTAGTGTTTCACAACTTTACAAAATCTAAGCTCTCATTAATAAACATAAAAATATTATACATTCCGAGAGTTTCAAATTTTCTATTGAGTGCAACTATTTTGTGCATATTCCTATAAAGAGTTAGATTTACATTCCATAGGTATTGTTTTATAAGTATGTAAGAAAATGCTTTAAATTTTATGAATATTAAATAATGTTTTAATTCTGAATGTGCTTCTTCATGATTCATACTCCCCTCCTGAGACTATTCTACGTGGTTGTGGTGGGGTGGACAGTCAGGTGAGGAAATGTGCTACCAGTTGAGATACACTTCACAAGACATACTGATGTTTTAAATGTTACCTTTGGTCCCAGCCAGAACATCAGAGAGCTTCATAACCGGCTTGCATGATCTCCTTGCTGTTTTTTCAACATGCAACAAATGATATTAAGGAATGCTGTTTGGAATTTTCGCATTGGCTTGCATTATGACACCTGATGAACAAATGTACAAAACCTGACACTGTATTTGTTATAGGGTGTTGTAGAGTATAGACTCTACTACATTCTATGTATCCTTTTCATGAATACATTAAGAGATGCATGGGGGAACAGGAGTGGAGATTTTGCTTTTGCTAAGTTAAAGTTGTGTTTGTTTAATCTCAATTTGCATCTTGCAACTGTTCTGTTTTCCTCGTTGCTCTGGCCACTGGAAATGTTAGTCCAAACATCATCCCAACCCTTTTATTGCACAAGATTTTATGATGGACATTTTAGGTCACCTAATTGCTAGATGGCTAAGAATATCGGCTTTGGAATCAGCCAACCAGAGACCGGTATCTCAACTCTTGGTATTTTTGGCCGTGTGACCTTAGGCCAATGAGTCGAATTGTCTAAGTCTTCATTTTCTCATCTGAAAATAAGAAACTAAAAACACCTTTCTTACAGAGTAGCTGAGAAGATTAAATAAGATGATTTATTTATAGTGTCTAACAGTACATGGAACATGAAACACCTATCATTAGAATAATTATGATTTATATGATTTTCCTTTTGCCCTGATACCTTTATTGTGTTTTTGTTAGTTTTGTGTCTTATTTTGATTTCCATCTTGGTGTTGTCATGTTACTTTAGGTACCTCAAATACCTTTTAGAATAAAGTTGAACATAAGTAAATAAAGATCTTATCATGTCTGTCAAAGTCTTCCTAGCAGCTTAAGGAAGTGAGCTGGAGGCTATAAGAAGAATGGAAATTCTAGTGGTGGCAGATAAGCTAGTTTTGGAAGGACTGATCACATGCCATGTTGTTAAGTTGGTGAGTATTTTTTAAATGCTTGAGTATTCCTAGTTTGTTCTTTTAAATTTCTTCCTTTAATTATTATTTTTTTGCTACTTTGCCCCATCCATTACCAACAATACCCCCACAACTTTTATTTTTTAAATTTTTAATTTTTATTTATTTATTTATTTATACTTTAAGTTCTAGGGTACATGCGCCAAGAGTGCAGGATTGTTACATAGGTATACACATGTTATGGTGGTTTGCTGCATCTATCCCCTTGTCATCTACATTGGTATTTCTCCTAATGTTATCCCTCCCCAATCCCACCACATCCTGCTATCTCTCTTGTATCCCCTGCCACACCCCAACAGGCCTGGTGTGTGATGTTCCCCTCCCTGTGTCTCACTGCTTTTAAGAGCTGAATCAATGGCCTCTTTTCGAACTCTGTTGAAGTGTTAGAGGCGATTTAAAGTATTGGTTGGGACACTAGGCAGGGTAAGTTTGAGGTGAGAGTGCCATATATATGAATGCTATTTTTTTTTTTTTTGAGACGGAGTTTTGTTTTTGTTGTCCAGGCTGAAGTGCAATGGTGCAGTCTCGGCTCACTGAAACCTCCATCTCCTGGGTTCTAACAATTCTCCTGCCTCAGCCTCCCAAGTAGCTGGGATTACAGGTGCCCGCCACCATGCCCAGCTAATTTTTGTATTTTTAGTAGAGATGAGGTTTCACTATGTTGGCCAGGCTGGTCGCAAACTTCTGACTCTAGGTGATCCACCCACCTTGGCCTCCCAAAGTGCTGGGATTACAAGCGTGAGCCATTGCAGCAGGCCTAGAATGCTAATTTTTTTAGAATTGGCAAAGAATTTCCCCCACTCCATCTGTGGTGGCTTGATGATACCTGGGTGTTCAGGATAGCCTCTGCAGAACAGGTTTTACCTTCCTCTGCCACACTTCCTCTATGGATGTGAAACCTAAAAAGTGAGTCTTAATACCAAAGCTAATGCCCCACATAGGGGTCAACATTGAAATGGAATTCCAGCATATTTAAATTAGAATAGTTAAATGCTTCAGGCTTTATGAATGGGCAAAAAATTGTACATTTGTTTTTCTTCTAATAATAATACTGGTTAAAATTATATGAGTGGCACTGCAGTAAATTGAACTACTAATCATGAGGGCATGAAATTTAGGGAGAAGTTTTTTTTACATACTTCTTTGTTGAAGCTAAATAAAACTGTGTTAGAGCCATTATGCAACTGAAGCATACATTTTCGAAATGTAGCTGAAATAAAAGTAAATAGAATGAAAGATAATAACTAACAGGAGTATTCGTAGACAATAAAAAATTTTATTTTTGAAGTGATTATCTTTGATATAGATGGTGGAGTTCTTCTTTTACCATACTGTTTTAAACCCAATCTAAACAAGATTTCATTCCTACCACTTCACAAACCCTGCTTTAATCTGTTATCAATGACCTCCATATTACTAAATCCCATTATCAGTTCTCTGTCTTCATCTTAATTATCACCATCATTTAATACAGTTGATCACTGCCTCTTTTGTTCATGTATTATCTTCATTCAAATTCAGGAACACCATGCAGTTTTTCCTACCTCATCGATTGCTCCTTTCTGATTCTTCCTCATCTACTCTAACTCTTAACACTGAAGAACCCCAAGGCTCTGTGATTGGATCACTTCTCCTTTCTTTGCACACCCACTCTCCTGGTGATCTCATCCAGAGTTGGCACGTCATACTCTTACGGTAAACAGATGACTCTTAAATTTGTATCTCCAGCTTAGACATCTGCTGTGGACTCTAGACTAATATATCTGACTACATATTCAACATCTCCCTGTGTATATCTAACAGACATCTCACATCACATGCCTAAAACAGATTTCCTGATCTCTCTCATTCTGAATCCTGTTCCTTCTGCCTTCCCAACCCTGATGGGTCTCAACTCTGCTTTCCCAGTTGCTCAGGCTGAAAACATTAGAGGCATCTATGAGTATCACTCTTCCTATTCTTTCAATGCCATTCCTTCAATCCAATTCATTTAAAAATTCTGTTGACTCTTGTCTCAAAATTTTTTAAATAATAATTCCAACCTTCATTTTAAATTTGGGGAGCATACATACAGGTTTGTTACATGGGTATATTGCATGGTGCTGAGGCTTGGGGTATAATTGTAAGGTTGTAAATAGTAAAACATTTTAATAATCTGATCACTTCTCATCAGTTCCTCTGCTATCACACTGGTATAACCCACAATCATCTCTTGCCTGTATAACCACAATAGCTTATTTAACAGGCCTTTCTGTTTCTGTTCTTGCCCCAAACATTTTATTTTCAACACAGCAGCTAGATCAATACTGTTAAACATGACATTCTTCTGCCCAAACTCACATCTGTAGCTCCCCATATCACTCCAAGCATAACTGTACCCATTACAATGCCCCAGACGCTCCGTACTCTGCCTATCTTTTGCCTTATCAACCTCCTCTACCCTTTGCTCTCTGTACTGCCCATAGAGACTTTTGTGCCATTCCTTGAACATCAAAGGTACATTCTTATCTAAGGGCCTTTGCTATGGCTCTACCTCTAGCCTGGAATTCTCTTTCCATGAGTGTTTGTGGTGCTATCTTTTTTACATTCTTCAAGCTTTGCTAAAATATTACCTTTTGAATGAGGCCCACTTTGACTACTTTATTGAATACCATGGCCTGCCACTCCGTAGTATTTCCATTCCTTCCTACCTTGCCATACTTTTTATTTTTCCTTCTTTAGCACTTGTAATCATCTAACATACTATATAAATAACTTATACATTACATGTATTATCTATTGTTTATCTCCTCAAATAAATATAAGTTCTCTGGAGGCTATTGTTGGACATTTAACGATCCTTTTACTTATGGATAGGTTAATTGTATGTTTTGATACAATAAACATCTTTGTCTATAAAACTTTATCTGGTTAAGAGATTATTTTTCTAAAATGAATTCCCAGAGATGGGATTACTAGGAAAAGGATGTTTTCAGGCTCTTGTTAAAGGTTATCAAATTGTTTTCCAAGAGGATTGTACCAATTCACATTCTAACCAACAACGTACTAGTATTTACTTTATTGCGTCCTCAATATTGAGTGTTGCCATTGTTTGATAGTTTAATTGCCAAAAAAAGTTATATGCTAGTTACTTACCTGTAATTCCTGATATTAAATATGTATCTTTTTCTACTTTTATAGATTTCCTGTGCTCTTTTTATTTTTATAAGTCACCTGCGTTGATCCTTTGTCTAATTATTTATTGGTGTTTTATGGGTTTTTTTTCATCAGTTTCTCAATACTTTACTTAATATGTCTTAAAATTGATAATCATGTTATAAGGGTAATTGTAAAACAGCATGCATATATTCATTATCATTAAAATATAGTTGTTTAAATTTAAGGAATGTAAACCCTCAGTGGCTTTATTAATAGGCATTACAGAGAGAAGCTTGTTTCCTTGGGAATTTTAAATGTTTGTAAAAATGTTTGCTGTTTTACACTACCTGGAGCTCAATGCATATCTCTAAATGTAATCTTGAAGAAAGGGTTTCAAGTATTTGTAATAAAGGTTACTCTTGAGCAAGGGTGTCCCTACAAAAATGTGGCAAAAGTGCACACAGCAGGTGGAGCAGAGAAATAAACAGAGGCTTGGTGCATAGATGAGGGTGGTTTAGAAATGTACTTCCATTGACAAACTGTCAGCATCAATTGTACTTTTAAAATTTCCTCTTCTTAGAATTTATTATTTGGTACCAATTTCTAGTCAAGGAGAATGACATTGATTGTAGATAATTGAGACTGAACTTTTGGGGTGATTTTAAAGGTGACTTTAAATCTCTTTGTATTTTGCTTTTGGTATTTTAAAGATCTAATGATAATGATCTTACATTTGCAGCCAGGCCCAGCTAAAAGAATCTCCCATTACTGCAGAGACCCTGTCAGAGACAACTCATTCTATTGAATTTTTTTTTCCTCCTGTATCTTCAGTTAAGAATGCTATATGGCTTCTTTTACTTTATTACTTTACATGTTTTAAAACCTTTACCCTAAAAGTGAATTTATACAGATACCATGCAGAAGGATCAAGTTTTCACCACAGAGATGCTATGATCCCCAGAGTTAAATGTGGAATCTATTTAGCTACATGCAGCAACATCACAAAACAGTGTGAAGTGCGAATGAAGAATGTCTTTGGACCCAAAGAAAATCTAAGGAGGCAGAATATAATTACCCAAGTTGGACTTAAGCCAGAATGACAGGGTTAACATCCTTACTAACAGCCACCCTAATTGAAGAAAATTGAAACTAACAACAGCTACTTTCCCAAAATGTGAGTCACACACCTTTTCTTAGTGTCTTTCATTTTCTCTTTATTGATAGAATCTCCCAGGCAAGGACTGGATTGTATCTAAGTCAACTGTCTATTACTAACAAAACCGTTGTTGTTCTTGAAAGATATGAAAATACAATTTCATTGTTACACAAAAGATTTCTGAAATATGAGGAGACATGTAATTTCTCTTTTGGTTTCCAGGTAAAATACAAAACAAACAACTCCCCCAAATGCTGATCATGTAACATGATATAAAATCCAGATATTTATTGTTCAAGGATTTTTTTATCTCCAAAGTTAAATGGAAGAAAATGATACTCACTTGACTAATTCTATGGAAACACTAAAATATGGAATTCTGAATATCAGCTTAAAAAAATTCACACCTCCTATAAAGATGATATTCTTTTAAATGCAGTATTTTTGATTTATTTATTTATAATTTTATTTTATTTTTTTTAATCTTTGTCTCCCAGCAGTAAAAGGTGAACTCTTGAAAGTAGAGACTTTTTTTACTTGAATAGCATCAGCACAGAGTACAAGCTCTTGGCACAAAATAGATGCTTAATACAAATTGCTGAATGCTTCTTACATGAGTATATTTACTTGCACCAAGAAACATAACTAGAAAGTTTGCAAGAAAGGAATAACTACAATTTCTATTCTGTTTGAAATTTAGCTTTTCTTAGATTCATTAATCCTTATTTTCTTCATTTGATAGAATATTCACAACTCATCCTCCTCTAATGTTCCAATATTTTCATGTATTTCCTTTATTGGAAGCAATCATTACTCTATAATTAAATGCATTTGATTAACAATGGGAGCTTCTAATTCTTATTCCCAGGGAAATTATTTTAAATTTCAGTCCCAGTTAAAAATGAATGCAAAAAAGACTTTGCTAGTTCAGGGTCATATTAATTTATAGTCCAAACTTGCTTTTATCTATTTGTTCTTCAAGTGACTGTTTAAACAGACATCAGGGTGCTGCTCTATGGTACAGGCTGGGTGTGCAAACAGAACAACTTGAAGAACCAGTGAAAATGAGCTACAAAGGAAAGATATAAGCTCCCTTATGTGCATATTACCTTTCTCATGATGCCTGGCAGTTTTGAAACTCCACTGTGATATAGTTTGTAGCTTGTAGCGTAGAAAGACAGAGATGTAAGTGTGATATGGTATATGGGCCTAGAGACAAAAAGGACACTTACAAAAATTGAAGTGATAAGCTTACTTAGATAACTTATTTATTTAAGGCTTTCACACTGGGTAGTTACACTGTGATAAGGGTTGGGTAATTTGGATTAACTCTAAAGGAATGTCTAAACTTTAACTCTCTCAAATTAAAATTTTTCTTATGTTTTTTTGTCACCTTTCAAAGTTCAAAAGCCTGGTAATTTATTTGATGCTGCACATTTCATGAAGCTATACATGCATGGCCTGGGATTAGGATAGATGTCAGTTAGAAATACTGCAATACTGTAAAAAGTGCCATTCTTGCAGAATTTTCAGCCTAATTTAAACATATCCCTTCTTGATACTTTATGAGAAATATTTAGTATCATGGGGCTTACAGCCCAATTTTCTGACCAAACAAGTTCAGATATTTTCTAAAAAGCTTAAGATAAGCAACTTCAAAGTTTTGCCAAAACTTCTGACTCTAGAAGTCCTTCTAAACCACAATAAACTCCTGGAAATGTCTTAATCTTTGATTAACCAGGCTTTGGTTATCTCTGTGCAGACGGGGGTGTCCAATCTTTTGGCTTCCCTGGGCCACATTGGAAGAAGAATTGCGTTGGACCACACATAATAATACACTGACATTAACCATAGCTGGTGAGCTAATAAAATTGCAAAAATATCTCATAATGTTTTCAGAAAGTTTATAAATTTGTGTTGGACCGCATTAAAAGCTGTTCTGGGATGCATGCTGTCCACAGGCCATGGGTTGAACAAGCTTGGTGTACATGGTTAATGCCACTCAGCAAGCTTCTGAGCTACCTTCCCCCATGATGATTGGGTGGTATAAGCTCAAGGAATTGCTAGTTTTATTTTTATTACTAATATTGTTTTATATTTATTACTAGTTTAAGCACGGTTAGTACATTTCGATGGCAAATGTAAATGATGCTCACAGTATGCAACATTTTTCATTATTTGTAATACTGCCTCTATTTATATAGAATTCAATTCAACAAACATTTATTTATTGAGTACTGTGTACGTCAAGCCCTATGCCAAGAGTTGACTCTATATATTTCAGCATCTTATTTATTTAGAGTAGAAATGTCAACTTATTTCACCATTGTCAAATAAAAAGGTACAGAGGCATTTGTTGTTTTGGCTGTGTTGCTTAGTTCTGGTCTTTATAATTGGGACAGAAAGACGTAATCAAATGCATAGGAATCCAATGGTAGTGGTGGAAGTGTTGGCAAATAATTCACCCACCTACTTCCAGAGAGGACGGCAAGTGAGCTATGTGGGCCTAGTCAGGTGTTTCTACAGTTTGAATCTTGTGAACATGAGACAAAAGCAAACAGTCTGACCAGAGTTATTTTTATAGAAAATATGGTGGACTTAAGAATTTAGCAGTATTAGCCTCTGTAGTTTTTAGGTCTCGTTAGGTGACATTCTAAACAGAAAAAGAAGATTTGGGCTGTGTCTTTCCTCTGTCGAATTCTTGCTAAGCCCTGTGTCCCAGTCTTTCTGGATATTATTTGTGTTTACAGCTTTCCAATTAATTCCTTGTCTGTTTAAGATAATGAGATAAAGTTTCTGTTGTTTGTAACTAAAATGCCTAACCAATAGTACAGAAATATGATACCATGATGATATGACTTGCTTTATATCTGAGATTGGTATTATAAAGTTTTAAATATTGGTGACAATCCTCTGTTCTGTGGGTTGCAGAGGCTTTAGGGGAAGCACAGTATCTGGACTGGGGTGCAGTGGGGAGCCCGCAGTTCTCTGGTCAGATGCACTTTCTGGGTGAAGCAGCACCCCTCCCCGCCTCGGTTTGGCCTGTTTGTCTAACCAGTTCCATTGAAATGAAGCTGGTACCTCGGTTGGAGCTGCAGAGATATCTTGCTTTCTGCATCTGTCTCACTGGGTTTTGTGCACTGGAGTTGTTTCTATTTGGCCATCTTGGATCAAATCAATTTAAGTAGTCTATAATCAATATTAAATAAGTATTACAACTGCAACTAGGTAAAATTAAAATAAAATAAAACTCAGTAACACATTTTTTATTCTGAAATTATCTTTATGAAATGTAATTGAGGCTAGGCGTGGTGGCTCATGACTCTAATTCCAGCACTTTGGGAGGCCAAGGCAGGCAGATCACTTGACGCCAGAGTTCGAGACCAACCTGGCCAACATGACAAAACCCTGTCTCTACTAAAATTACAAAAATTAGCCAGGTAGGGTGGCCTACGCCTGTAATCTCAGCTATTTGGGAGGCTGAGGCAGGAGTATCACTTGCATCCTGGAGGTGGAGGTTGCTTGCACTCGGGAGGTGGAGGCTGCAGTGAGCTGAGATTATGCCACTGCACTCCAGTCTGGGTGACAGAATGAGACTCCATCAAAAAAAAATGTAATTGAACAACTGTTTCCAGAAGTTTATTTAAAAAATAGCTGTGATTTTTGGTTTCCAGGCTAGCATGTAAAGAGTGTAGAAATCATCACTCCATCCTAACAAGTAAAAAAACTGAGCAAATGGAGAAATAGCTCTTCACAGATCCATTAGAGAGGTAAAGTCACAAGGCAAACTGCTACTCCCAAAATTGAAGATAGGCAGATAGAGAATCACAACTACTAGGACAGAAGCTCCCCAGCAGAAACCTCCATAAGAACTAGCACTGGGGGTAGGAGAACCTGAACTGTAATTGATGAATGGCCAGAGGTGCAGAGTAGACATTCCTAAAAGTTAAAAGAAATCCAGGGACCCCAGTTACAGAGGAGTTCCTACATTTTAGTGAGTTTACCTCCAGGAACTTAACCAGGTTCTCACAGTGAATATCGGAGAAAAATTTCCCTTATGCTTCAGACAAGAAGAAGAGAAAATGAATCATTTTGAAATATGACAAGGTATTCCATTCTTCTTAATAAGGACTTCCCTTAAGACAAACTGTTTTCCCAGAGCTGAAACTATTGGGATTTTGTCAGTCTAAATGACTAGGAGAAAGGGAAAGACTCAATTTCTACCCACTCTAGTTATCCTGCCCTATCTAAATTGGGGCTCACTGAGAAGCACCTGCGAGCTTCACAGTTCAGGAGCACAGGCCCACTAAATATTGAGACATAATCATAGAACGATAGAACACTCTCCGTCTCTCCACACTGTACCATCACACTAAATGGCTATTTACTACAGTTTCTTTCACCCAGTACAACAGGTGTGACTAAAATCAACAACAACAAACTTCCAAGGCATATTAAAAGCCAAAAAAATATAGTTTAAAAGAACAGAAAGAGTATCAGAATCCGACTCAGATATAGCAGAGATGCTGAAATTATCGGGCTGAGAATTTTGAAACTACGACTTATAGGCTAAGGACTCTAATGGATAAAGCAGAATAGATGGGCAATGTAAGCAGAGAGATAGAAATTCCAATGTAGAACCAAAAGAAATACTAGAGATAAAAATCACTATAGCAGGCCAAGTGTGGTGACTCATGCCTGTAATCCCAGGACTTTGGAAGGCTGAGGCGGGAAGATCACTTGGGCCCACGAGTTCAAGGCATTGTGAACTACAATTGCACAACTGCATTCCAGCCTGGGTGACAGAGTGAGACCCTGTCTCTAAAAGCAAAACAAAACAAAAACAACAACAACAAAACCCACTGTAACAGAAATGAAGAATGCCTTTGATGGGCTCATCAGTATAGTGGATATGGTGGAAGAAAAATGCCTGAGCTTGAGGAAATATTAATAGAAACTTCCAGTATGAAAAAGCATGAAGAAAAAAGATTTTAAAAACACAAAATAGTATATCCAAGAACTGTGAGACAACTGTAACAGGTATAACATATTTATAATGGTAATAACAAAAGGAGAAGAGAAAGGAACAGAGGAAATATGTGAAGCAATAATTACGAGAATTTCCCCAAATTAATATTGCACAACAAACCACAAATCCAGGGAGCTCAAAGAAACACCAAACAAAACAAATGCCAAGAACAAAACAAAACAATAAAACCCATGACCTACAACTAGGTATATCACATCAAAGATAAAGAAGATTGCATTTAAGAAAGCCAGAGGATAAAATACTTTGCCTAGAGAAAAACAAAGATAAGAATTATATCAGACTTCTCCTTAGAAACCATGCAAGCAAGGAGAGAGTGGAATGAAACAGTGTTGTGAGAAAAAAACAACAACAGCACACAAATCTAGAATTCTGTACCCTGTAAAGTCATCCTTCAAAAGTGAAGGAGAAATGAAGGCTTTCTCAGATAAAAAAATGACAGAATTTGTTGCCAACAGACTTGGCTTGCAAGAAATATTAAAAGAGACTCTAGAGAGAAGAAAAGTAATGTATGCCAGAAACTTGTACTACATAAATAAAAGAAGAGCATCAGAGCATGATAAGTGAAGGTAAAACAAATACTTTTATATTTCTTATTCTTAATTGATCCAAGAATAAGTTTGTTTAAAATAATAATAGCAAAAATATATTTAGTTATACATGGTTTTATATATATGTGTATATATATATATTTATGTATAACTAGAATGAATGACAGTTATGTTACAAAAACAGGAATTGAAATTGTTTTGTTATTATAGTGTATTTGTACTATCAGTGAAGCAGTACAGTGTTATTTGAAAGTGGACTTGAGTTAGTTGTAAATGTACATGGCAAACTCTATGGCAACCACTAATAAAGGTTTTAGAAAAATAGTTGATGTTAAGGAAAAACCTCAATGGTCTAAATACATCATTAAAAGAGATTGTCAGAGTAAATCAAAGCACAAGACCTAATTACATGTTGTTTTCAAGAAACCTACTTTAAATATAAAGACACATATAGATTAAAAGTAAAAAGATGGAGAAAAGCATACCATGTTAACACTAATCAAAAGAAAGTGAGAGTGGCTACATTAATTTCAAATAGAGTCAACTTTAGAGCAAAGAAGTTTTCAGGGATAGAGAGTAGCACTACACAACAATAAAGGCATCAATTCTCCAAAAAGACATAACAATCATTAACTGGCCTATGCCTAACAACAGAGAGCATCAAAATATGTAGGCACCAATGATAAAAACTACAAGGAGAAATAAATAAATCCACTATTGTAGTTGAATTCTCCAGCACCTCTTTATTAGAAATAAACCAGTCTAGAAGGCAGAAAATCAGTGAGGACATAATTGAACTGAACAGCATCATTAATCAACTGGATATGATTGACACCAATTCACTGCTTAATCCAAGAATAGTAGAATACACATTTTTCTCAATCTCACATACAATAGTCATCAAGATAGATTCTGTACCATAAAACACACTTTAACAAATTAAAGAGTAGAATAAACTCAGACAATGTCTTCTCTCAGATCACAATGGAGTTAAACTAAAAATCAATGACAAAAATATTTACAAAAAACCCCACACATTTGTAGATTAAACAACATACTACTAGTTAACAAAATCCACAACAACCAAAAGGTTATTATTTGAAAAGATTCATAAAATTGGTAAGCCTCTAGCCAACCTAACTACAGAAAAAAAGGTGGGGAAAAATACAAGTTACCAATGTTAGAAATGAAAGATAAGACATCACTACAGATCCACTGGCCATTAAAAAGGTAACAAACAAATATTACAAACACCTGTATGACCACAAGTTTGAACTTAGTTGAAATAGACAAATTTCTTATAAAACACAATCTGCCAAAACTTACACAAAAAGTTGACAATTTGAATAGGTCTATATGTACTACAAAAAATAGAATCAATAGTTAACCTTCTAAAATAGTAACCACTGGATCTGATGGGTTTACTGGTGAACTTTACTAAACATTTATAGAACATATTATTTTATTTCTCTACAATATCTTCCAGGAGACAGAAGCAGAGGAAATTCTTCCTAACTCATTTTATGAGGCCAATATTACTCTAATATTAAAACCAAAGACATTACAAGGACAAAAACCAACAACTTAAGACCAATATCTCTCATAGACATAAATGCGAACATCTTCAATAAAATATTAACCATATCTAACAATGTAAAAAAATAATTAAACATCATGACCAAGTGGGATTTATCCCAGGTATGCAAGGTTGGTTGAACATTTGAAAATCAACACGTTAATTCATCACATTAGGTTAAAGAAAAATAACATGGTCATATCAATAGATGTGGAAAAGTGTGTGACAAAATCTAACATCCATTTATAACAAAAGCTCTCAGAAAACTAGGAACAGAGGGAAACTTGGTCAATCTGATAAAGACCATCTACAAAATACCTACAGCTAACATCATATGTAATGGTGAGAAAGTAGATGGTTTACTGCTATAGTCTAAGCCAAGTCAAGGATGTCCCCTCTCACCACTCCTTTTCAAAATCATGTTGGAAGTCCTAGCTAATGCAGTAAGACAAGGAAGTAAAGGGTATATTGATCAAGAACCAAAAATAAAACTGTCTCTGTTCACAGATGGCATGATCCCTGACACAGAAAATCCAAAGGAATAAGCAAACAAAAAACAATACTGGAACATATAAGCAATTGTAGCAAGATTGCTGGATAGAGGGGTAATATACAAAGGCCAATTGCCTTCTTATACACTAGCAATGATCAAGTAAATTTTAAAACTAAAAACACAATATAATTTACATTAACACCCCCTCCAATACTTACTTATGAATCTAACAAATACATGTAAGATCAATATGAGAAAAACTACAAAATTGTGGTGAATAAAATTACAAAAGAACCAAGTAAATGGAGATATATTCAATTTTCATGGATAGAAACACATTGTTAAGATGTCATTTTTTTCCAGCATGATCTGTAGATTCAATATAATCTCAATAAAAGTTTCAACAAGTCATTTTGTGGATATTAACAAACTGATTCTAATGATTATTCAGATAAGCAGCAGACTCAGACTAGCCAACACAGTATTAAAGGAAAAGAGCAAAGTCGGAGGATTTCCGCTGCTTCACTTCAAAACAATATAAAGACAGTGTGATATTGGCAAAAGAGTAGACAAATAGATAAATTGAACAGAATGGACCAAATATAGTTTTTAAACAAATGGTGTTGGAACAACTGGGCATCCACAGCCAAGAAGAAAATTAATCTAGATTCAGGCTTTATACCCTTCACAACAATTAACTCAAAAGAGACCATAGAAAAAAATATAAAATGGAAAACTATAAAACTCTTAGAAGATATTATTGAAAAATTGTCTGATGCCCTTGAATATGGCAATGCCTTTTTATGTAGAACACCAAAGTCACCACCCATGAAATAATCAATTGATAAATGTACTTTATTAAAATGAAAAACTTATTATCTGTAAAAGACAATTGCAAGAGAATGAAAAGACAAGCCACAATGGGGAGAAAATATTGCAAAAGACATATCTGATAAAGGACTGTTATTCAAAATATACAGAAACTTCTTAAAACTTAACAATAAGAAAACTAGCAACTCAATTACAAAATAGACACCTCAGTGAAGAAGATATACAGAGGCAAATAAGCATATCAAAAGATGCTCAACATTATATGTCATCAGGGAAATGTCAGGTAAAACCATGAGATAACACGCCTATTAGAATGGCCAAAACCCAAAACATTTACAACACAAACAAGCTAGCAAGGATGTGGAGCAATTGGAAATTTCATAAATGTTAGTGAAAACCACTTGAGAAGACAACTTGGCATTTTCTGACAAAACTGAACATACACTTTGCCATACAATCTAGCAATTGCACTCCTTTATATTAATCGAAAGGAGTTGAAAACTTAGGTACACAAAAAAACATGCACATAGATGTTATAGCAGCTTTATTCATAACTGCCAGAATTTAGAAGCAACCAAGATGTCCTTCAGTAGGTGAATGGTTAAACTATGGTTCATCAAGACAGTGAAATATTATCCTATACTAAAAAGAAATAAGCTATCAAGCCATGAAGAGTCACAGAGAAACCTTAAATGAATATTATTAGGTGAAATAAGTCAATCTGATAAGGATACATACTGTATAATTTCAACTACATGAAATTTTGGAAAGGGTAAAACTATGGAGACAGTAAAAAAAAAAAACAGTGACTACCAGGGGTTAGTGAGAGGGGCATAGAAAGGAGGAGGGTGGAGGATTTTTAGAGCAGGAAAATTACTTTGTACCACACTGTGCTGTTGAATACATGCTATTACCAAGTTTATAAGTTGATTATAAAGTCAGAACCCCTACAATGTACAAGCACAAGAGTAAACCCTAATGTAAACTATGGACTGTGGGTGACAATAATGTCAATGTATAATAGATTCATTCGTGTAACGAATGTATTACTCGGGGGTGAGATTTTGATAGTACTAAAAACTGCATATGTGGGAATACAAGGTATATCGAAAATCTCTATAGCTTCTGCTTAATTTTACCAGGAATCTAAAATTACTAAAAATATATATATAAAGTCATATTTTAAAAAGCAACTTTCAAAGTACACCATGAAATCATATGGAGTCAATAGACATCGAAATGAATCAGAACATCTGCCACATCTATTTGTCTGAGACAGTAAGTAATGATTCTGGATCATACAATATCCAACATCACATTCCCTACAAGAAAAGAAAATTCATTTCTATTAATTACAATTTGTGTAAAGTGTATCAGTTTATAGACAAATATTTTAAAAGTATTATTTTCTACATGGCACATTTATAGTATAGATGAGTAATTATTAGTTTTCAAAAATTCAGAGTGTTTTCAAAATAATATATTAGTTTTCAAAAATAAACCGGAGTAATCCATTTTCAATTGCTCAACTACTAAAATTAAATGACTATAGTGCTAGTGATGTGCATTTTCCTAGACATCGTGTTCTGAGTTGAATTGGCTATGTCCATATATATTGAAGAAAAAGGCAATACTTCCATTTAGTCATCTGCAGAGAAATGGTGTATGGTATCTCCAAACTTCAGATGATTCAAATTTTTTACCTTTAAATTTCTCCATTAACTTATGGGAAATTATTTTGGGTCTGCTGTTTTGGCAAAGTGAAATTAGCCTTCCTTTCCCCTCTATGTATGTGTATGTGAATGTATGTGTGCATACACAATGCACAAACACATTGATTTCTATAGTGTTTTAAAAATTACTAAATTTTTTAGAGTAATTGAAAAGATTTAGTGTCCTTGAGTCAAAAATCTGCTCTGTTTCTTACAACCTACATAATTTTGGTAAGACTGTTTAATATCTGTAAGCTTCAGTTTTCTGATCTGTAATAATTTTTTTGTACTTCATAGGACATTGCAGTATTTGAAATGTGATAACACATGTAAAGATGTAAAGTTCTCAGTATCCTATGTATTATTATTATTATTGCTCCCCTACTTGTATTCAGTAAGTAAATTATAGCAATTATTATCATTGTTGTCTAATGTAGGCCTTACAAATTTTTGAATTTTATTCTCAGGTTATCCTCACTGTTAATTTTTTTTCTCTGGCCTGCTCATTAGGCTGCACCATTCCCTCTTTGTATTTGATATCATATCAAACCAATTCTCTCTTTCTGTCACCACTGAATTTCATGAACATTTCTACTGCTTGCTGCCTTTTCCTATGGATAATCAACTCTTCCAAATCTGGTTTCTCTTTTCCATTGCACTGAAGTTTATCTCATCAGGGTTGCTGATAACCTCTCAATTGCCAAACTAGCAATATTTTTTTCAGCACTTGTATTACTTAATTTCCCTGTAATAATTAATCATGGTATGGAAAATCTCATTATTCCAATGCTTTGTCCATTGGCTTCAGTGAGGAAGCTCTTTGCTGTTTCTTTCATCTTTATTATTTCTTAGTATTGGTATTTTCCAGGATCTTCATTCTCTCACATTCTACATATTCTTCTTGGTAATATTATCAACTTCTCAAGCTTCCTGTCCTCTTGCTTAATTTAAGCACCCAGTTCTAAGGCCCAACTCAGCATTGTCATCTCCAATTCTATATTTTCCTAAACAAATTTTTATTTCTGCCCACAGAGTAAATTGGAGACTTATTCATTATCCTAAGATACTTCCTAAGTATCTATTAAGTGTTAGACTCTCCTTCCCCAGCTCCTATGCAGCAGTTTTAATAAGTTCTTTTACTTTCTGGCTCATTATTATTATAGTTTCCAACATCAGAGCCCTGAAGGTATCCAATTAACTCTGGCCGAACTTACACTTTTGCTAAAACAAGTCACTCAACAGCTAAGTGCTTAAAACATCAATAATTTATTTTCATGAATCAGTGGGTCAGCTGTCTATCCTGGGCTTGGCTTGGGGGCTTTGCTGATCTTGGCTGGGCTTGTTTGTTCATCTGGTGATTGGTTGATCCGTTAGGATAAGCTGAGGTGGTTTCACTTGGCTCCACATACCTTTTTCCTCCTAGAACAAGCATACAGCCCTGGCGTGGCAATAGTAGGGTCATAGTAGCAGGAGAAACAACTCTACAGGCCTTTTGAGTCCTAAATGAGGAACTTGTTCAACATCAATTTTGACTGTATTATTGCTAAAGCAAGTCATGTTGATGTGTACTCCCAGCCAAAGAGTGGGGAAAGATATTCTGCCTCTTCTTCCATGTGGCAAAGGGTAGAGGTGCAGGGATGAATGAAGAATTATGACCAGAAATGCAATTTATAACACTGAGTCTAGCCCCTTCCCAACCCATTCTCTTCTCTTCATTTCCACTGACTCTTAGAAAGGTAAACTTGATCATGCCAGTACCTCATCTAAAATCAGTTGGTTGCTTTTTGAATAAAATACAGACTTCTCCACTTGGCTCATCAGACTATTTGTCTGCCGTAACCTACTTTGCCAACTATAGTGTTTATCTATTTCTTTATCTGCCCAGCATTTGCATGTTCATGAAGGAAATAACTTCTTCACCATTCTATAGCATCTGTGTGAGGCACAATGATGAGCATGGGATGCAGGGTGAACAAAACAGGTTACCCTTTTCCCTTGCAATGAGAATTCTGCCTTTAGTGGAAATGATTGAAATATGGAAGAAACAAATTCCTCTTATTGCTAGAGTTTTTGTGAATCATTTTACTTACCTCCTGAAGAGAGTCTATCAGGAGAATACAAACAACATAACAGGGGAAAGCAGAGCTGAGAAATAGAGACTAACAGAACAAGCTGTAAATACATCTCTTTTCTTTTGATCTTCAATGCATCCACGTTTGCATCCCTCTCCTCTTTTTTTTTCAACCAATATCATTTTAATTTAGTGTCTGTATTGGGTAACAAAAGTTCCTGGCCCAAGCCCACGTGTATACATGTGACTATTCACATTTTCCCTATCAGGTAATGAACATACCACCTCACATGTTTTATAAACATAATTTTTCCATCTTCCATTGGCACTGCTTTCATTAAAATTTCCAGTGATTTGTTCATTGCAAAACCTTGCATTATCTTTTTCTTTTCTCCCAGATAAAAAACTTCAATGTCAAATGTCATTTTTCTGCAGTCTTTCCTAACCCCTCACCCAAAATTAATATGTGGTGTATGCATATTTAGAAGGGGTAAAAGGAAAGAAAAAAGAGATTCAGACTCATGTTGCATGTTTCATGAAGTGATATTAGAGTGATTCCTCCTATTCATCAGTATATGCAATCAACTCTACCTTTACAATCTATCCGCAGTCAGATACCTTTTAATAACTTCATTTCCAACAATAGGGGTCAAGCAATCATCACTTCCCTCATGGATTGCTGCAGTTGTTCCTTGCTGATCTCCCAGTTTCGGTCCTTCTTTCTTTATACTGGATCCTTAACACATTGGGTCCCTGTAATACCAAGTGAGATTACGTCATATTTTGCCCACAAACTTACCTAAACTGTCCTGAGCAATCTGGCCCCTTTTTCATTTTTCTGATCTCATCTTCTCTTGCTGGTCTCTTTGCTTTCTCTGCTCTGGACACAGGACCTCCTTGCTGTTTCTCACATACATCACACATGCTCTTGCCCCAGGGCCTTTGTGGTTGTTATTCTTTTCTGGAATTCTCTTCCTCCACACACCTGTCTGGGTTTTCTCTCACCTTCTTCAGGTCTTTCTTGGTGTGTCATCTTCTCAGTTAGACCTTCTGAGACCAACATATTTAAAAGTTGAATCTCCATCCTTCTTTCCTGTATTATATTCTACAGAATGTATAAGTCTATAATATAACACATATCTTACTATTTATTTTTGGGGGGTCTGTTTTCTGGTCACTAAGATATATGTTCAATAAGGTCAGGTTTTTTGTTTATGTTTTGTGGATGGTCTGTTCCATTCAGTGTTCTTTCCCTGTTGCCTAGAGTAGTTCCTGTTGTATAAGAGGCTCTTAATACATATGTGTAAAATAAATAAGTGATGGGATGCATTTACTTCATGTGTGTTTCTTCCATTGCATTGTGTTATGGAGGTCAGTGAACACATGGTGTGTGTATCTTACCACCACTGGACACCAGGACGCATAATAGGTATTCAGGGAATGGATTTTTATTTACTTGTTTGTGGATTGTTTGTTTATTGTCTAGTTTTGTTTTTGTTTTTGTTTTTGTTACACACAACTAGTGAGTGTCAGACCTGAGAATGGAACCTATATAGTTAAAAACTAAGTCTCTCTGTGGCTGCCTCCTTGATATGACAATGAATCTCAGCCTCAGAAGAATCTGGCTGAAGAGGCTTGAGTATTATCCTTTGACTTTTAAAAAACACTGTCTCATTCATGATGATTTCTTGACTCTATCAAAAGTATATTCGATGCTTGATTCATATGGAAGAATTGTGTGATATGGTAGTAAAATATTACAATGCATTTGGTGAAATTCAAGCAAAATACCAAGTACATTATTGATACATAGCACAGCTTTTTGCCATGTTAATAATTATGTGTCCTCTTTAGGGGATAGGAAATACATTTTTGGCTGGCAGTGTCTCTACCTGTAAAGATTGGATGAAAATGTGTGACAACCTCCTGTTCCAGGAATTTTTCTGACCCCTCTGTACCCTTTTGCAGGATCGTTTTGATTTGCTGATGGTCAGATTTGCTAGGAAAATATTTTTCACATAACAATCATCCTCATGAAAAGTTGAGATATGGAGAAGTGTATGTACACACACATGCGTGCACACACACAAAGAAATTGGGCACTGAGAGTGTAACTTCTTTGATTAGACTTTTTCCATAGTTATTTCATCTGAGGCTTAATTTAATATTTATTTCTCTGTTTTATATTCTTACTGTCTCCTGGGAGAAACTACTGCTGCTCATAGCACAGGTTTTTATAGTTTGATTTATCTATCATTTTTCTCCAGCATATACCAAACAAACAATGTTTCACAGCTTTCCACTTCATAACAGAAGGCTCTAAATCTATCCCTATATATATATTTTTTTTTGTAAAATCTTTGGCAGTATATTACTACCTTTTTTTTTCTGTTAGGAAAATTATAAAAGTTAGAGGATAAAGAAATATTTGTTTTTTCCCTTAAGAGAATGGAGTGGGCAACAATACAGAGTTTTCAAGATCATTCAAGATTCTTCTCAAAAATCCTACTCTTGTAAGGGAGATTAATATTACTACAACCACCATTATTACCATTACCGCTAGTATGTTAATTACCATTATTGTGTTCTCTTACGTGTATATCTTGTTTAATCCTCAAAACTCTCCTAGGAAGTGGGTAGTATTTATTAACTCCAAATTATGGATAGGAAATTAAGACTCAGATTGGTTAAATAATGTTCCCAAGGTCACAAAGCTAGCAAGGGCTGGTGTTATTATTTGAACACAGCCTACCTTCTTTCCCTCTAAATGTATGGAATGAAACTCATGACATTGCTACAAATTCCTTAACCTAAAGACTTGAGTTATTCCAGGGTATAATGAATATATTTTAGCAATCTATTGAAGAAATTCCAATATAATTCATATGTATTCAATATGCTATTTCAGACTTTTGTTCTTTTATTAAAATATTTTAGAAAATTTTTTTAAAAAGAAAACTATCACAAGATTATAAGTGATAACAGAATTCTATATATTTTAAAATTTTAATTGTAATAAAACTGTAATAAACAAAGGCAATTCAATGAATTTTCTGAGGATAAAATAAACTACACAGATTCATTTTGAAATCCAATCTCTATTATAGGCCATAATACAAATCAATAGCTTTGTAAATTAATTATGACTCTGTTTTCAAGAAAAAAATGTATACTAGTTCAAAGTAAGAGATTCTTCTTGAATTGGTTTTGAAGGTGATTGAATGAAGAAAAAGAATAAAATTTTACATCACTTTTACATGGCAGGCATAAATCTGATTACATACCGTCGACACCCCTTTGAAATGGGCATTTTATTCTGGTTTGACACATGAAGAAAACTGATGCTCAGAAAGATAAAATAATTTGCTTGAAGTTTCCAAGTCAGATAGCTAGCTGCAGAGCCTAGAAGTGGTCCCAGGATCACCTTGACATTGACCTACTCAATTCTCTTCATGTATGTCGTTAAGTGTTGAGTGTCTGATAAACTACAGGAAGAATGGTAGAGGATGAAGTAAGATAAGTCACCATAGGGGGCTAGGTCATGTAGGTCCTTGTAGGCTATTATGAGTTTGATTTTACTTTGAGTGACATGGAAGGTACTGGAGGCTTTTGAGTAGATGGTCAACAAAATCTCACTTAAATATTAACAGTATTTCTCTGTTCTCTTAAAATAGACTCTAGAATAATAAGGGCTAACATATGAGATCATTCAGAAACAACTGCAATAATTCATGCAGAATATATTATTTAACCCAGCAGGATTTGCTCATGGATTAGACAAATATTCACAAGATCATCCTAAGCATAATATGTATCTTCTCAGCTTTCTTCTTTACCCTAAATAACACATTATGCCTCTGTATTTGTAGCCAGACCTGTATTTTAGAAAAGACACTGAGGAGAAAGGGTTTGACGAAAGTGTGACTAGAGGCAAGCAGATCAGCTAGAAGGGTATTGCAACAATCCTAATGATAGATCATGGTGGTTTGAACCAAGTAATGGAGATTGAGATAAATCTGTAGATTTAGGATAAGAATTAGTGACTGATTGGTACTAAGACATGAAAGAAAAGAATGGTGCATACCTTTGTGACTTAAGCAACAGTTTGGGTGATGATACCACTTTAAGATAAGGAAACACAGGAGAAAGATAATAGGTTCAATGTGGGAGATGGGGGAAGATAATGAATTCAGCTTTGGACATACTGAATTAAGAGTGCTTGTGGGGTATCCAGATGGTTTTCAGGAAAGTGTGGGCTTCCTTAACTGTGGGCTCAGAGGAGAGATCAGGGCAAGGGTTGGAGAGTCAGGTTCATCAGAGGATAGATAATTAAAGCCGCAAGAATAGTTGAGGTCACCCAGCCAGAAAAGTTTAGAATGGGACAAGCAAAGGGTTCAGGACAGAACTTAGAGGACTAGCTCTATTTAAGGAGTAGGCAGAGGAGTCTAAGAAGCAGGATATAAAAGTGGCCAAAAGGACTTGGGGCAAAATTATGAAAGTGAAAGGTAGGAAAGCCAAGGAATGATAGTGTGTGGTCAACAGCATCAAGTGTTAGCATTCACCATAGTAAGTCAAGGATGGAACATAATTCAGTTAATTTAGCAACATAGAACTAGCTGATTTCAGGCTGGGCGTGGTGGCTCACGCCTGTAATCCAAACACTTTGGAGGCCAAGGCAGGCGGATCACCTGAAGTAGGGAGTTCAAGAATTAGCTGATTCAATAGCAAGGAAGGAGAATATTACTAGAGTTTGCCTGTCGGCCTGTCCACTAGATAAAGAGCTCCTATAGCATGCTGCTGTCTTCTTGAATCTTTGTTCAATTTCTGCGCCCTCCACCACTTCATGGTGTATCAGACCATAAGAATTTGAGATTTGACTGTCTGAAGTGATGACTTAAACGTCAACAATAAATCACTGGCTTCAAGTTCTACGTGCTATGCCCCTTATTCCTCTTGAAAAATATCCTCAATTAATTTTCAGCGAGAGACTTAAGAAAACTAGAATGTATAGTGTCTTGAATTGCATTTGTCACTTCCTGCTTAATCATAGATGTCTCATCTTATTTTTAGTGCCACTAAGAATTACTATCTTTGGTTGCTAATCGCTATAGAGTCACAGAGTGACAGTTATTTGTGACTTGTACAGTCTGTTTAGAAGACTATACAACTTACATCCAAGGAATGCCACATTCCACTGAGTGCTGTGTTGGATGACAAGATCATTTTACACTGAATTCCAAGTTCTCTATACTCCATCACTAGTATATCTAGATGTGAACACCCTAATTTGTGAGCTATATAACTCCTTTGTTTCCTTGCAATAGATGTCGTATTAAACTGTCCTTCATACCCCAAAGACAGTGTTCCTTCTCTATAAAGCACCCCATTATACCCGATTGCAGTGTCGGGCTTTTGTAGTCTTTCTCAGAACTCCATTCATGTCCTCTCTAATAAAGGCCTCTTTGTAACATGCACATTAGTAGAACTCCCTAAATCTCAGGTTGTCTGGAAGGAATCTAAAGAGAAGAAAAGGAAAAATGTTAGGACATATATAGTGCAAACATACATAAATAAAAGAATGACCAGTTCAAGATGTGGTTCCACTTGCAATAATGCCAATGAGATGAAAAATTTGTGTGCCTGTTTTCATCACATTGTTCTGACTGTAGTGTCTTTCATTGCCTGTCCTAAAAATGTTTACCTAGTTACTATACCTTTCACCTTTGCCCTCACGTTTTCAATGCAAGAAACTTAGGCATATACAGAGACCAAAAATTTTCATAATCTCCTTCATTTAAAATAAAACATTTGTACAAATATAAGGATATTTTGGGGGGATTGTTAAGTTTCATACCTTATCTATATAACATTTCAAAAGAAATTGTTTAATTTTGAAAACAAAAGCAATTCCTTATTTTATCTAATATTTACTATTTCTAATGATTCTTTGTCATTTTTTCTATTTGTTACAAGAAAGAGAAAGAAAACATAAAAGGAAATAATGAAGGAGAGAAGAAAGAATAAAAGAAAGGAAGAAAAGAAGGAAAAAAATATAGTGAAAGAAAGTCAGACCAGAGATTATACTAAGCAGTGGCAAATGGTATTCACCTTTTATAGGCTCTATGTTTTATAATGAAGATACTTCATTGAAACAATGATGCATACTTCAAGGGTTCCCTGGAGAGCAGTGAATCCTGTTTGGAAAGATTCATGAATATGTGCATTAGCACAATCCAACTGTAACTTGCCCTTAAAAAATGAACCACAAGAGAAACTGATCAGTTTTTGCTTATGTATATAATCAGAAGGTTATCATATTATCTCCCTCTTCATGGGAAAAGCAGATGCATATTTTTCTACAACCTCAGATGAGAAATGCCAAAGGAAACAACACCCCTTCTATGATATTCATTATGTGAAATGCACATAGAGACTTTTTAATACTGGATCAAAAGAGCAGAAAATAAATGTAAATTCAATTTTTCAAAATTAATTTTTTACATAAGATGAATCATAAAATAAACCTTTAAAATACACTTTTCTGCCTTAACTTGCTGAAGGTCATTAATAAACTTGTACTGAGTTAAAAGATTGCTAGAGATTGCATCTATGAGACAAACATTTCAAAATTAAAGCTCACAGAATGGTACATGTAACCTTGTGCCCTAAAGATGAATGAAGGACACGTGGCAGATCTTGAAGTAGTAGTTTATTTAAAGTACAAAGAATTCCATGAAAAATATTTCTAACCAGCAGTTGGTGCCCAGTTATTGTGAAAAATGGCAGATCACTAAGCTAGATAAAGAGTGCCTGGGTATATTTTCAGATTTATCTGTAAGTACTTAGCTCCATTAATTTTAAATAAAACTGAAACTACAAAAAAGAAGAAACTCAAAGAACTTTTATCATCATAAAGAAGCAACAGAGAGAAAATGTTGTTACCTAAAGACTGACTGGATGTTGTTAAATGATCACCATCTATGCTGTGCCAAATAAAAATACTAGCAGCACAGGTTAATAATTGCTGAAGGAAACTTGAAGTTTTTCTCTAGATATGGAGAAAATGGTGCTAACTTAGAAAACACCCCCTTATGCTTTATACACTGTTATTTTTATTGTAAGTTATTTGCTCTGAGTTTAACTATGTCAGTATTATCAGCATGTTCAAACATAGAGAGGAGAAATAATTGTCTTTAAAAAAATTCACAATCATATTAGTGTTAAAAATGACTTAATTTCTGCTTGGCAATTTCTTTTTTAATGTGACAGTTAGTCATTTCTTAGGCGTCTGGCAATGAATTGCCAGAAACGGTTTCAATTCATCATTTCTAGTCGCTATATTCATGGAGAAAACTGTGTTTAAATTTGTCCATTATGTTCTCAAACTTCTGGATTCAAAAACTTCCTGGACATTTTAAATTCTCCAAACATGATTTGAGGGCCTGTACTATTTTCAGTATGTAGGGAAGGGCCAAGGGAACACTGTTAATTCAAGAGGGCACAATATTGTAGTCAGGCATTTAAATTATTTGTAACTTTTCACCAGAAGTCGTATTCCTGTTTTGGAAAATTAGTACTTAGCTGAGCTCCAAGGAAGAAAGCATTTTATTTAGTAATAGTTCAAATAATGCAGTAAAAATGTCTCTCTGTGCATTTGAACTGGCCCTTGTGGCCTGATTCAGTATTTTGCCCATTTACTTGGCTTTTTGAGCTTCACACACACAAGAAATTGTACAAAACACTTACAACTATTTTTTTCATAGCTGGTAATAGGGCTTTCACTGCACAAAGGAAAGGAAAAATTATTTGGAAAGGTGAACAGGCTTTTAGAAAAACTAGAAAACACTCCTCATACATTTTAGACTCAGCTTTCTCCCCCTTTCCTGCATGTTTTAAATCTAGCCACTAGGATCCCTGGAAGAATTATGCTCCCTAATGTTAAATACTGAATATGATCATTCATAACTAGCCCACAAAAACAAATTTCAGGAAGAAGAATAGTGTTAAAGAAAGATGGCTACTTACTGACAGTTTTCTTCTTGTGCCTATGCGTATAAAATCTACTTATCACTTTGCTTATCTATTTATCGAAGTATCTCAGAATTCACATATGCATCACCAAAAATGTGGCTTTCAGCTCTTTTTGCAAATAAGCCCTATCATAATGATTTTTAGAAGTTTTATCTTGTAAAATAAAAGGCAGTTTTCATCATCAACTCGGCCATCTGTTTAGTGAAAATAAAGCTAGTTAGTGAATTGCAGACTGTGTGCCTGTGTGCGTGTATGTGTGTGTGTATGTGTGTGTGTGTAGAGGAGGTGGCAGTGAGGGAGTAGAAGGTCAAAGGGTAAATTCCAATTGCTGTGACATATTTTTATGAGCTGAATCATACCCAGCGTTTAGCCTTGAAAGGGGGAGAGGATCTTAGAAAAGGGAAGTCAGATTCATGGGCGGCCCAGGAAAATCCTCAAGAAGTGCTCTTCCAAATTAGCTGTTGGTTGTTCTCCAACCTGCCATATCCATCCATCTGAATTTTATTTTATTGTTCCAGGACTTGAAAAGATTTGTTTTCTATTACATGAAACCCAGTTAAAATTTGGGTTGCAAAATATAAAGTTATCTTGGAGAATTTACTTCCCTTTTATACCTTTGATACTGTTCTCCTCATTGGAGGGCAAGAGGGGGTGAAGCTTCCTTGAAAGTGGGAAAGGAGGAGGAGACTACGCGGGAGTCTCCCAGCACGAGTCTGACAAAGCATTGCTGCCGCAGGAAGGAAAATGCTAACCAGAGCGGGAGAAAACACAGGAGGGGCCCCAGGAACCAAGCCTCGTTAGAGACCTTAACGACTCCACCTTAGCCTCCCCTCCCTGCACCCACGCTTTCTGGCAAATGTAGATGCTATTTTCTGCTTTTTGCAAGAGGTGCTGCCGGACGGGGGGGAAGAAAAAAAAAGCTGATGCTAAAACCAAGGAAGAAACAGCAGAAGGGTCAGGGGCAACAGTCAAGGCAGCAGCAGCTGCCGTGGCCGGCCCAGCCACAGTCATCTCCGTCCCAGCGGCGCGGCAGCCAGCAGCAGCCGCCGCGGTGACAGCCCGAGTGGCAACAGCTGTGGGGAGGCCGGGCTTCTTCCCCACGTCTCTCCGCGCCAGGGGTCAGAGTGGGGAGTCCCTATCGCTCCCATCTTCTGAGCAAGCAAATTCTTCTCATTCCTTCACTCTCGCCTTCTCAGCGTCAGCTGACCGGCTGCTCCCTCCCTTGCTTCGGGGATTGGCGCAACGGTCCGCCCCCACCCCACCGAGAGGCACGCGAATGACACCCGGGGCTGTTCTCGTGGTAGTGGGTGGGTCTGCAGCTTCAGGAGTGCGTTTCCTGAGCCAGCCAGACCTAGGCCTCTTTGGCCTCTATCCCCTGTTGGCTGCACAAACCCGAAGGCGTTTTGGTGGTACATTGCCAGTGACTAAACAGGACCTTAATTTTCAAAGTTGATGGGGACAAACCCAGGCATAACTGGAGAAGGTGACCACTTCCAAGGCGTTGAAAGAAGATAAACAAATCAGGCAATTTCAGTATTATCAGAGACAGCATTCTGACCCTTTTTGTTGTAAAAAGAACATAAATGTAGCTACAGATTGAATGAAGTTACAGGCCATAAAAGGGCAGGAGAGAAAAGGGAAAAGATAATAGGCACTGTGCATTTGAGCCTGTTACACTTACTGCTTCAAATCTATCCGGCTAGCGTTAGTGGCAAATACATAGTGTACCGGCAATAATAAATGAGGGAAGGAGTAAGGATAAATATTATGGAACGCTGCCGTGTGTTTAGCGACAATTGCTGTTTATTTGCTTTTCACTTATGAAAATTACACAGGGCAAGGTCGTATGTGAGACATACATCTTTATATTATTTTCTCTCATATTTTTGAAAGTTGATGAGTGGAAGCATTCAACCTTATTTTCAACAAACCTTTTTTAAAAGTACAGATTCTGTTAAATATTTAGGCAAAACTGATTGTACCATTTTTTTTGAGGGGGGACATTTATAGCCATCTTGTTTACCTTCAGTAAGGTTATCTTATAATGAATATTTAATTCTATCCAAAAACTTATAATACTTTGCATATATTAACTTTAGTTCTGCCACTAAGTTATGTATTTCTTTATGAAGCTGGACTTTTCACGAGAATTTTAGGCACATTATTCACTTGAAGGAAAATTAAATTGATTTATGTTTTTCCTCTTCTGTTTTTGAGTATAAACTCTTTAGCGCAAAACTGGGGGTTTCTTCATTGGCCAGGAACTTACCAGGCTGACAATGAGCCTTACGTAGATGCATTTTTGGTTGGACTGAACAAATAAGTTAAACTTCAAATTTTCAACTTCTACACATAGGGTAACTGGTTTCAATTAAATAGGGAAATATGATTTCTTTTTAGGGTGAAAGAACTTAGTGCCTTAAATTTGAAGAGGCAATTATTTGATGTGGTAACAAAAGAACATTAAAGAAGTAACAGTTTATTTTAAAATTTCAAAATATATTAATTTTATATTTTGGTTATTTGAAAGGGAGTGAAATATTTACAAGTAAGATTGTATAGTCACATTAATAAATGTGATTGTTATTAATTTATATTATAAAAACAATTATACATTTAGATAAATTATTTTACATAAATTTCAGCAACACTTTTATAAAAAAGCATTTTATAAAAATTTTAAAAAATTCTCTTAAAGACAAGAGAATTAGATCCTTGTAATACTTTTTTCAATGTGCCATTAAGAAATTTTTAGAAAATGATATTTAAGATTAAATACAAATTTATATTTCATTAAGAATATTTTTTCAATAAAAGAAGAAGAATAAAGCACTCATATTTCTGTGGTGAGCTGGGTGGATATTATTTTCGTGTCTCAGATTTCATTTAGATATTTTATAGTTTTATTCTTTGATTTTAGACTTGGTTTTTTTTGAGGTTTCACTTAAGGTATACATAGGGTTATAATCCTTATTGCCTCTTTTCATTAGAGAAAAATCAAAGATTTATTCACTTATGAATTGATCATAATTTGTTATATTATTAAATCACTAATCTTTTTTAGATACAGTGATATTGCATGAATTCGTATTACAGTATTTTTATAAAATAACATAAAATAAAACACTGACTCATAGAAAAGAAACAAATTTTGTATCACATAGTTTAAAAATATGTATCATTTAAAATGTAGACTGAAATTGTATTTTATTTCTTTATAGTCAAACAAAAGCTCCCTGAATGAAGATTCAGGAAAAAATTTCTTGAGCTTTGTCTAAATTCAAAGTGCCCTCTACTGTCAAAAACGTGTACTGCTCAGAAAGAGAAAATGACAAGTCTGAAATCAAAATCTAGACAGTGAGAGACAGATGGAAGAAAACTACAATAGGTAATGGCGCTGCCTCTCACCCCTGGGGCGATGCAGTTTGGAATGTTCCGTCAGTAAATAGTTACGCTCCTCTTCCAACTTAAAAGTTACATTAAAATTATTTGGAACTTTATAACCGTTGCTAAACTTTTATTTTCTTAGCCTTGCTTTTAAAATGAAATTTTACTTTGGTATCAACATGGTTTACTGTAAAGACTTGAACAATATATATTGTGACAATCAGACTAAACTTCAAAACTGTGCATACCCAGATGTCTTTACTCTTGAAAAGTATTATTTAGAGGTTTTTTATGTGTATATATACACATACAACATTTTCATTTTTATTTTGTTATATATATATAGAGAGAGAAAGAAAATACTTATCATTACAATGACAAAGTTAAATATTCAGTTGATTCGGTGTGTAAAAAGAGATTTTTAAAGATATCATGTACAAAAATAAGGCATTGCTTATTTTGTTTATTCTTAAGAAGATGTTTAAGCATTATGAAGACAGTCTTAAACATGATCTGTGTGTTTAGGTGTGAGTTTGTTACCATCTCTCAATTAAATTCAGCAACACAAAGAAAATTTTGCCATAAGAAATTCAGGCTATTTCATAATGTTAAATTGTATTTTGTAATGTACTGAAATTTAAGGTTTGTGATTGATATAGGTGAGAAATTTTTGAAATGTTTAATATGTTTTATTATATTAAAAGCAATGGATGGCATTATATTAACTGAGAGAATTTTGATTGAATTGATAAATTTTATAATAATGTCAATAATTTGAAGTCAAATTAAAGAGGTTCTGACATAACTGAGGTATGGGAAAGCAAATGATTTGTCAAGTGTTCAACACGTGTAACAGGTCTTGGTTAAGTAGCTCCAGGAAACAGTTGGTCTATATTTTAAGCAAAAGCAAAATAAAGATTTAAATAACTTGGGGAAGGATTTTGTATAAAAATCAAGGGCTATAGATTTTATATCAAATAAATATAGAACAAGTTTTCAGTTTAATCAACTGAAATCGATTAAATCGACTGAATTGTGTTTGTATTGTATGTGGGTGTCAAATGTTATACAGTCTAGTACAAGAAATATCTTTCCTAGAGGAAGTGAAATTTAGTGTCTTTAAATAGTGGAGGGAGAATGTTTGGAATCTGTATGTGCATAAATAATCTATTTACAACTTGAGAGGATTTTAGCAGTGGCTGTTGGGTAGGGAGGATCTCCCTGTTTCCAGTACTTTTCTTCTCTGTTCCTCTTCAGTTCCTCTGGTTGACTGTGAACTTTGCCCCACCCCAGACATCCTTGCTGCCTTCTGTGAGGAAGAAGGGTATTCAACTAGTACTCAACATTAATGCCTTCCTAATAGATGGTTGTAACTAGCAGGGGTTTTGTGTGCTGACAAACAAAAAAATGAGCTTATAAACGAAAGAGAGAGGCAAAATTCAGCTCAAAGCAGTGGTTCTCTGGCAGTGGAATTTAGAGGCAATTTGGAGGGGAAACTTGTTGGGTAAAATAATATTATATGTCACTGAAGTTTAGGGCTTTACTGTCACAGAGAGAACACCAGTCTTCTCAATTGTTTGAAAAATTCAGCACATCTAGTATACCTAAATATTTCCTCTGGCTATTTTCAGTATTTTAGGGCAAATCAATAAACACAAGTATGTACATGAACCTAATTTCTGTGGAATCACCAGTTCCCTTGATCAGTGCACAGTTATTTTCCACTCCTTGAAAAAGAACTTTCATTTGTAACATTAATCCTAAATTTAATAAAAATGTGCCCACATTGTTAAAAGTCTAATGGTGCAGTATATTAGAAGGCCAACGAAAGGCTCTGTGTTTATGTTTTCTTTGTTTTTTCGAATTAACTCTTCTTTTCTGAATTCAATTTAAGATAATCTAATTTATAATTAATGTAATCTATCTAATAATAGACCCTTGTTCTTGGGCCTAAGAACTCTTCCTTGTTATGAATCTGCTTAGGAAAACCTTAAATCAAGGGGCTTCATGTCCTCTAACCAATGATATGGCAAAATGGGCCCATAGGACTCTTTCCTCTGGGAATATGAATTTTGAGTTAAATGTTATAATGATTTCACAAGCAACAACATTGCCTTCCCGGAGAGATTGCTCTTTGTTTCCTATTACCTAGAACATGGTCACTGCTTTTTTTTTTTTTATTCTGCTTGTCCAAATATCTCATACTTTCTGTGTGCTACACAATATCCTTTTGATCATTTTCATTTCTGCTTAAGCTAGGCTGTCATTTTCTTTTGTTTGCAACCAAATAAATCTAACTGACATAAGGCATTTCTTTTTCAGAGGGCAATTTGTAGATTTCATAGGTGACATTTACAGAAATTTCACAAATTTTGATTTAAAAGGATGGAAGCTTGGTTGAGTCAGGTCCTTGGCCCAAGTCATGTAACATGCTTGCCTCCTACAGTGGGACACACTTCTAAGCCTCCTGGTAGCCACAGCATTACACTGAAGCACTGATTAATCACTCCCATTCTCATGATCTGTTGGGTGTTGTGTATGTCATGGTTGACATAAATTCCTATCTTCTTCATCTTTGTAATCTAATATTAGGAACGTTGATTTGGTTGAAAAAAATCCCAATGTATGTAATGGAGACAAAATAATTTTAGGAAATGAAATTATTATTACAGCATGAGATATTTGTAGTGTATATAGGTGTCAAATGTTATGCAGTTTAGTGCAAGAAATATCTTTCCTCGAGGAAGTGAAATTTAGTAATTTAGTGTTTTTAAATAATGGAGGGAGCATGTTTGGAATCTATATGTTTATTTCCGTCTGCATAAATAACAATCTACTTACAACTTGAGAGGATGTTCAATGAAATTCTTCTCTTTTTCTTAAGATAATTGTTAGAGATATAAGAAAGTATGAATTGTGGAAAATTGTCTTTCTTTAAAACATCAACAGTAACAAAGCATGGCACAAGCATTTAACAAAGGCATTATTGTAGACTTTCTTCATTCCTGAGAACCAGCAGAAAACTCTCAAGGGACAGATCATTAAATCTTCTTCCTCAATGTTAACTTAAGCAACAGCTCAGGAGACATCTCTGAGGGTGCAAGACACTTATTAGAAGCATGTTTAGGAATTTCTGACTGTTTTTCAAAAACCACTTCTGCAAAAAACAACTGGATAGTTACCAAGCATTTCTGGAAACCATGTATAACTGAGGAGATTCAATTCATTAGAAATATGATAAATTATAAATGGTAAAGGCTGGAAAAGGGTAAGTTGTGGGGGAAATATAAATTAAATATGAGAGGTATAATGTAACTATCAGAGATCACTTAGTATATATTATTTTATTATGTTTTATATTATACTTTTTGAGATAAGTCAATTATCACAGTATTCTTTTATGCCTCGCTTCCTTTATAGGGGAAAAAGCAGAGAAAAAATTTGAAATAAAAATGTCTAAAGTGTGTTTTGCTTTCCTTTTTATACTATTATCTAAACATTTGATATTCATAACATAAACCATATTTATGAATCCTTCATCAACTATAATTAATTCCCATTACTTTTTTCTTCCAAGAGGAATTATTACTAAAGCCGTGATTTTTCTCACAAAGCATCATCTTTCCTTGACCTGGCATCATATATTTTTTTCAGTAATAATAATAATACATTCCAAATAATAAACATAATGTCTTCTATTTGTGTACTCATTCAGATTTAGTATTTTCATAGTTAAAATTTCACTTGCTTCTCTTAGTCAACAGTTACTTTGTTTTGATTGGTAAATTTGTTTGACGTCTTCAAAAATGAGGTTTAACAATCAGCCCAAGATAACCCACATATTAGGAGATTAAATAGGCTTAAAATTTAGATCTTGAGACTCAGTCGGGCAATTTTTAATTTACTCACTTATTTATTTAGTTTTAAACAAGTGTTTATTGAGTACCTACTTAGACACTCTTCCTGGAACTGGTTAGTACTGCTTTCTACCTGAAACAACTTTTCCTTGCCCAGGAGTAAAGCAGGCAAGATTATTAGAGTGATTTGTTCCACAAACCCTGCCTCGGGAATCAATTGAGGCTACACCTTCAGGCAACCATTTTATGACTACTTGCTTGTAACTAACTTACAGGAAATATCTTTTTTGTTTGGTTTTGTTTTAATTCCGTTCTGGACTGTCCACCTGCGCACTCTGGAATTGATGCTGAATATGATTTCGTAACAGCTGAGCCCAACTTTGCTCCAACCACTCTTACACATCCAGATCCAGCTCTGAGAAACCCGTAGGTGCAGACACTTCAGGCTCCTCTCCCTGCAACGCCTGATTCACCCTAGCTTGTCTGGGAAGGGAGTTCTTTATCTAGAGCCAGACCACATATAAATCTGTAATTCTAAACATCAGGAAATGACAGCTGCATAAGTTTTCACATCTTGCTCCCCCCACCCACTTTTGCTTTCTTCTTTGTGCTTTCCTGCTTCAATAGGCTAGATTTTCATCCAGTTGCCTTTTCACTTCCTTTTTTTTAATCCCTCCTTCTACTGACCTCTGCCATTTTAAAAATTATTTTTATGCAAGGTTGGGCAAGTCACGTAGCTCAATGAGTCTGGCTTTGTTACCTAGGTAGAAATAACTTTACTTGAAGAACTGTTGTGATTAACTAATGTATTTAAAAGTGCTTCGCTTCATTCCTTTTATATAGGGCTGTGATTGGTGAGTGCCTTATGAAGGCTGGTCTTCCTGGTATTCCTGGACAAAGCCTGCAGACAGCTTCTAAGCTAATTTGAGGCTGTTACAATGACATCAAGGGTTCATTCTAGGTCAACAACTTACTCTGTTCCACCACATTGTTACTTCACACCTCACCTTTCTGCCCTTCCTATAGTGTTTGCTATCCTATTACTGTTGTTGTTCGATTTTTTAATTGACTACTTTCTGACATACTGAAAACATCTGTAACCAAGTAGCAAGTTGGCTATTACTTCCTCTAACTTACACTTCTAAGGCAAGGCCTCAGTATTCTCAATTTATAATCAGTTGCTAGGAGATTTTACCCTTTACTCTAAATTCTTGCTATATGATAATAATTTCCAAATTTACGTCCCTTACCTAATCTATTTCCTAAACTTCAAATTCATATATCCAATGGTCTATATGACATCTCCACCTGGAAGTCCAAGGAGCATCCCAAACTTGTATCTCTAAATCTAAATTCTTGATACTTCCCCCAAAACTTCTCTGCCTAAACTTTTTTTGGCTTAATTATGTAGGCCAAATATGTAAAGCCAATTCTTAGATTTTTTTTCCCACTCATAATTTAATCTAATCTATAACTAAACCCTGTCAGTTCAAATTTCAAAATGTATCTCAAACCAACCACACTGACACTACACACCTGATCCACTCCTTCGTCACCCTTGCCTCAACTTCTATAATACTCCCTGCTTTCAGTCTTGCCCCTCTGCAGTCTGTTCATTATATAGCAATCAGAGGGGTATATTTGAAATGTAAATTAAATCACATCCCTCCTATGTAATACCTTTCAAATGCTGCTTCTACTTAGAACTAAATCCAAAATTCTATGTGGAATCAAAAAGTTTCTGCCTATTGAACAAACAGTCTAACTTACTGAGAAACACTCATGGTTACTTCTAATTTTTTTCTGACCACTTTTCCACTTTTTCCACTGGCCTCTTTGTATTTTCCACAAAAGCCTTCCAACTAAGTCCATCGCTCTGATTATTCTCTCTGCTTGGAGAGTGCTTCATCCAGATATCTATGTAGTTCACACCTTTACTTCATTCAAGGTTTTGACCAAATATCACTGACTCGAGGAAATATACTCTGACTATCCTGTGTATTTTATTCAACCAGATATTTGCCCTTCCTGTCTCTCTTGCTTCAATCCTAATGTTTTAGATGTCCCTCTAATTATTTCCTTTCCACTTGAAGAACTTCTTTTAGCATTTCTTTTAAAGCAGCTCTACTGGTGACAAATTCTTTTAGTTTTCCTTCACCCCTAAAATAGTTTTGTTTTAATTTGTAAAGGATATTTTAATTGGATGTAGGACTCTGAATCGACAGTTGTCTTTTTCATTTCATCACTTTATAAATGCTATTCCATTGTCTTGTGGCCTCCATGGTTTCCAGTGAGACATCTGCAGCTACTTCTACTTCCATTTTATGGAAATGTGTTTTTCTTTCCCCTTCTGGCTGAATTAACTTTTGTTTGTTTGCTTGTTTTGATGTTTTTTTAATGTATCCTGTTTTGGGTTTAGAGTTTATTAATCTCATATAATTTGTAAATTTCTCTTTCACCAAATTTGGAAAATTTTTTGTCATGATTTATTCATACATATTTTCTCTACAAATGTATTTCTCCTCTTCGTCTGAGACATTTCTGATATGAATGTGAGACTTTGATATGCTCTGGTGCCTAAGGCTCTGGTCACTTTTATAAACTCTTTTCAAAACTTTTCCTTTATATATTTCAAAATGGATAATTCTTATTGCTCTATCTATGAGAGCACTAATTCTTTCAATTCTACTATTGAACTCCTCAGTGAATTTGTAATTTTTTAAAATCGTATTTTCTACTTCTAAAATTTCTATTTGGTTTTGTTAAATAGCTTCCATTACCTTGCTGAACACTTTTATTTTTTTCCATTTGCTTCAAGATTATTTCCTCTTGCTTCTTACGTCATTGTTGCAAAGGTTGCTCTAAATTCCATGTCTGAGAATTTCAATATATGAGTCATCTTGGGGTTGACATTTGTTGATTCTGTTTTTTCTTAAAATTTTTTTTAAGTTTTCCTGGTTTTATGTACATTGGGTAATTTTGGATTGTATCCTGAAAATTTTGAAAATTTTAAACGGGAATTCTATTTTATTATAAGAATCTGGGTCTTGTTAACATCTGGAGAACTTTAGTTTCTGTCTGTCTGTCTTTCTCTCTCTCTCTCTTTAAGTAAGCAGTCAATTCAGTGAGATACAGACTTCAAGTCCATGACCTTTCGTCTCTGGGCTATGGTTCAAAGGTCATATTACTTTCCAAAACCTGTATAGAGCTATTCTGGTCTTCCCTGATTATACATCACCCAGGGGTGAGTCTAGAACTTGTGCAGTGTTTTACTGGGTAATTTAGTTATTAAGCCATGGCTGCATTGATGCCCTTTGCTTTCATTCTTGTACAGCTCAGCTTGGGAGTAATCTCAGAACTTAATACAGAGATCCAAAAAGTTCCTTCCTCCAGCTGCATCATTTCAGTGATCCTGTCCCCAGCCTCTCTATCTTAGGATTTCCCCTTCTGGTGTTCTGGAAAGAACACTGGGGTTTTAGATTTCTCTGCGATTGCCCACTTTCCATTACTTGGCCTGCTTAGTGGGAAAACAGTAAGAAAAAAAGTTTAAGAACCTCCTAAGTTGCCCCTGCAGCTGCTGCTGCTGCAGGAGGTTATTTTTGTTCTTGGCTCTCACCTGGAGGAGGGTCCAGAGAGTCAAAAAAAACCTTTACTTTTCAGGTACTGCTCTCATAGGGTGGGAATAAGGGATTTGGCCTCTTTCTTGCTGTACTTGTAGAAAAGGAGGTAGTGCTGCTTTATGGCTGCTCTGTTGTTCGTACTCACCTGGTATAGGGCAGGGAAGGTCAAAAGGGATTGCCACTGCAGCTACCACATTTACATGCCAGTGAGAATACGGAAATGTGCAATGCTGATCCCATTTGAAGTCTCTTTGTACTTGTCCTCTATCTGCTTATGTCACATTCTATGCTTCACAGCACAGGTACACACTCACACAAGCACACACAACTGTACATATACACACACATAACATAGGAAGAACTGAATATCGGATGATGGCAAGAATACACAAGGCCTGTTTGTGCTTCCTGACAGGATGTCTAGGAGGATCTACTTTCTCATCTACTTGTGTGTACTTGAGATTTTAGTAGGAAGATATTCATTTTTGTCTTTGGAAACGCTGGGCAACTGCTTTTCTCCGGAGAATTTAGGGAATCTACTGAGAGATGGGATTATGGACTTAGAGTTAAATAATAGAATAAAAACGTAAGACTGGCTATATTAGCAGATCTAAAGTGTCTGTTTAGGAGATACAATTACAAAGTAATGAATTCTCTAGGGAAAAAAATGGTGGTTATGCTGCTGAATAGTGGAACTGAAAAAAGAATGTGGCTGAGAAGAGGCGGATATAAGCAAAACTGCCAGAATATACTTGTAAAAAAGCAAAAGGCCATCATTTTTCAAATCTGAGCAAACAGGCTAAGACTTTTCTGCAATATCCCTTTTCTATGAAAACAAAAACTTATAAAATTAAATAGTGTGATCCCCTATAGGAAGCCCAGTGAGTTTTGAGGTGGTCTTCATATAACAAAATTGCACATATCCAGCTTTCTTGATTAAATTAAATAATGACAGAATAATGCATTTTTAAAAACATTGACATGTGGGGGGTTGGTTACCCTTTCTGTTTTCTTTCCATTCTGTGCTGTCCATTGCTGAAACCGTAGTGGTTTCCTTGGAGACTGTTAAAGAATGAAACTTGATTGGCTATATAGGCAGAAATATTGTTGGTGGACATTTTGAGAAACATTTACATAGCTGCACATAAAAGAAAAAAATGCTTAACACATAGATTTGTTTTAATTGCAGTATGAAAAATCCCCTTGATAAACTAAAATTGGAGATGGGAACAATAACCTAGTAGGTCATCTTGTCAATCATCCTGGCTGTTATTCCTTTAGTTATTCTATTCTTTGTCTGGTACAGCTAAACTGGTTTTATTCTTTTAAAATATTTTTCAACTAGACAATTTTAAAACAATTTTCTATATATTCTATGTCTTTCTCTTTTTAACCAATCAACCTGCAAGATTATCAGAGGGAAAAGAAGATGTACAAAGAATGACTCCCTCAATTTCCTACTGATACACAAGAGAGGATAAAAACAAACAACAAGCAAAAACATCCTTAATGTGCATGTTATACAATGTTCTGCAAAACCAGGAGAACTAGATTCAGGTTTATTTATAAAACAATGCAGTAGAGGATAGAATCAAGAGGTGACTACACAGGAACCACTTACATTTAAGGTTATAGATTGAAACCAAGGATTCAGTTCTTGCTGCCTCTTAATTTGAAAATAGATAGCTAAGTAGGATTGTTTTACGATTTTCCTTCAAGATTTTTATACAATATTTTTACTGTTATCTAAATCTATCCATTTAATTCCAAAAACATATTTTCAGTTAAGAAGAAAAGACCACATTTTTTTCTTGAATAAAGAGCTGCACCATTTATTGATAGGTATATATTTTTAAGGGGAATACAGCAAATAAAATGGCAAGGGATATTTTATCTATGCTTGATCTTAATATTCTACAAAGGACCTTAAGCGTGTTTTCTGCTGTGTACATTTTGCTTACTTAAGTCAGTTTTTAAATTTAATTCAGTAATTACTAGAGAGCGACTGATGTTCCTTACACCGACCTAGCTGCAAAGAGAAAAGTGAAGGCTCTAAGACAGTGTCTGACCTGAAGGAGATTTAATCTAGTTTGGTAGACAATGAAGACAAGGGCAGCTGTAAAGTAGCATGTGATTAATTAAAAAAAAACCTGTCCAGTTAAGCATATTATTGTGGCCAGTCTGCAGTATAGTTAGAAGACATTATATGATATTAAAATAGCAAAAAGGAGACAAATTCCTCACTATATAAATTGTTCCGATTGCTACTTTTGGACAAAATTTACTATTTACTCTCAGATAATAATTTTTATATACTATGGTGGTTTATATGTTGACATACTCTATTGTAAATTCTGTCTCACTGAAAACATTTCATTCCCTGAATGTTTCTCTCAATGTAGAAATATGGTTTATGGAAATACTTTTCTAGTATTTAGAGCTGTTCATAAAAATAGAATGGGCAGGAAGTAGTGAATTCTTCATCACTGGAAGTGTGGAGGAGGGAGTGAAAGAACACTGCTGAGAATGTGGTAAAGATATTTCATGACTTTGATAATGGCTGGAATTGATGACTTCTGATATCCATAAAAAAAATCCGTGACTTCATGAGATTATGACTGTCTATAACATGTTATGACATTCAAATAAGGGGGTCTTCATTGTGAACTAGAATAGTCTCAGAATTCTCAGGCATATATGAACCAGAGGCTAGGTTTTAAATAACAGGGTTTAGGTAGGCTGAGGAGCCGTGTATCACCATTATAGTGAGAAAGTAAGAAAAAAAAAAAAAACAGGGGAAAATAAGGAAAGACACAAATGAGCTCGATATCTTTGGAGACAATAAAAAATCTTGCCTGACTAGATTATAAAATTGGTGTTAGGAAATTAGGAGATAGCAAATTGTGCAGGTTGAATTGTGAATAGCTTTTGGTACTAGGAAGTGGGCAAGTCAGAACTTACTGCATTTAGATATTACAGACCTTTTAGATTTATGTCACTATTAGAATAACCTGTTGATATACATAGTAGAAGGGAGAAGATATGTAGGTAATTTAGGCATTACATAAGGATCTAGTCTTAGAAGATGCCAGTAAGAACAGTGTCTGTGTACAAATTATTTTGAAATGATTCTATTCATGTTATCTGACACAGAGCAATGAACATAGACTATTACTTTCTTCTCATCTACAGTGAAACAATCTAGAGGTGAATATAAGTTGCATAGTGACACTAAAATCATTCTTTGATTTTGTGTATTGGTGAGGATTCTCCATAGAAACAGGGGAGAAAAAAAAGAGAGAGGGAGAGAGAAAGAGACTGATTTTTAAAAATTGGCTCACACAGTTGTAGCAGCTGGTAAGTCTGAAATCCATAGGGCAGACTGACAGGCTGGAGACTAAGGTATGGGTTAATGTTGCAGCTTTGAATTCTGAATTCCCCAGGATAGCAGTCTGGAAACTCTCTTTGCTCTAAAGGTCTTCAACTGATTGGATGAGCCCTGCCCGTGTTATGGAGAACAATCTGTTTTACTCAAAGTCTACTTATTTAAATGTTAATCACATCTAAAAAATACCTTCACAGTAACACCTAGACCAGACAACTGGATATCACAGTCTAGCTAACCTGACACGTAAAATTAAACATCACAACCTGTAATAGTATAGGCAAGAAATGAATTGCTGTTTGGCATTGATGAACTACCATATTTGTATACACTCACACACAGGTAAGTGTATAGTTGAATACTTATTAGAAAGAACTACAGAAACATGATCGGTGGGAGTCTGTTCTCTCTGTCCATGACTGTAGTTCATTAAGACATGACCTTCTAATGGCTGGAGTAATTGATGTAACAGCAGATGAAGCCCAATATACACAGCACTTTTTTTTCCTTGTTTAAACTGTTGTTCTTTTTTTCCCCCTATTTTTTAAATTATACCTTAAGTTCTGGAATAGATGTGCAGAGCGTACAGGTTTTTACATAGGTATACACGTGTCATGGTGGTTTGCTGCACCCATCGATCCATAATCTACATTAGGTATTTCTCCTAATGCTATCACTCCCCTAGCCCCCCATCCCCTACAAGACTCCAGCGTATGATGTTCCCCTCCCTGTGTCCATGTGTTCTCATTGTTCAACTCCCACTTATGAATGAAACATGGTTTTCTGTTCTTGTGCTAGTTTGCTGAGAATGATGAATAGTACTTTTAAACTTACTTTAATAAATACAATACAGAATAACAGGAACCTACTGCATACTCTCCATATCTCATCCCAACCCTTAAAAAGAAGCTACTAGATTCTTCCTCCTGATAATTTCCTATATTCCCTGTGACGTGAACAGGAGGAAACGATATTTCACCTGGCCTTTCCAGTATTCCACTGCATGGTAATTAGAAATGCCAAATTATTATTGCTTTTTTATCATTGCCTTCTGATCATTTTTCCTTTCTTAATTGAATTCAGTCCCTATATATATGCTCACACAAACTAACTCTTCCATATTTTCATTACCTTGTAAGTTTCTTTATCTTTACAATTAAATTATTAGGTGTAATTAATCATTACACTTGATAGCTAAAGCTTCAGAATGGTTTGATCTAAGAACAGAAAAAAAAGACCTATTTGGCTAAAAATTAAATTCATTGATATTCTTCTGTGGTCTCCACATTTAAAAAACCTAAGAAAAGTAGAGAGTAAATTTTGCAAAAGAAGAAGTAATTAGATTATTACAACTTAAAAAAATCAAATTTGTCTTGCTAATAGGTTATGCTCTAGAGATACATCTTATAGACAAATGGTTCGGGGTAGATGATTCCTTCTTAAATCTAACCATGATGATTTTCCCACACACAGAAGTCAGAAAGAGAATAAAAATGTCAGTATTCAACTTAGTGACCTCTGGGCAGAGCAAACAATTTAACTTTAAAGTAAAATTAGCCAATATGGAGTAAAATTTGATATTATGCAATAAGACACCCATCCTTGAAGGAAGCATTCAATTTGTGATAATGCTAAGGGAAAATGTTCAACTGGGAAGAATGCCCAAAGAGAAAAATTTGGTAATGGGACGACCTAGAAAAAAGTCCAATAAACGAGTTATGAAAGAAATATTGCTGACAGCGTGGTCTGCTTAAACAATAAGAACAACAAAAACCTGTCAGTCAATTTCACTTCTCAGAAATTTATTCACTGAGTCTTGATAGAAAAATGGTCTTGGTGATGACTAAAGAGTCAAGATTTGTTAGTTCCCCTCCTTCAAACACAACAGTGTAGCAAGTCGTTTTATGTTAATCATTTTTATTTTTTTAAAAGAAAATAACATCAGCAAAATAAAATTAATCAGATTATTTACCTGTACCACAGAAAGAATATAAGGATTAATGAGTTAATTATCATGAAATATTAAAACACTTTCAGATATCTGAATAAAAATTAGAATAGTTATTTATGGCTTTGCTAGAATGTCTCAGTAATCATAATTACATTTTAGTATGGATTTCTTTTCTAGGTTAGTTACCTTATATATATTTTTCCTTGTAAAAATTATACCTGTGGCATAATTTAGCATCAGAAAAAATATTTCATAGAAAAAAATTACCTGAATAAGATAATGCTAAAAATAATATACTATTGATTCCCTCCTGATAGATGATCATTTTCTCCTATTAACCTAGTAATTTCCTTGTCTATGATGTGGTTAGATGATTAGACAGGCACTATATAGATCAGTGCATGCTTCTTAAAATGAGACATATCTGTGGGCATTTGGTTATTTTCTCTTTAAAAGATATACTTAACACTTTGATAAAAATAATTAAATGAAAATAAATAATAGTTATTAACTTACAAAAATGTAGTATGCTTAGTATTTCTTTAGTTGAATGCAATAGAAAAAGACAAGTTAAGCCTGGACAGATAAAAGGAGAAGCAGAGTAGCAAACAGCCAAATAATTTAAGGGTTGGAAAAGTCTAGAGAGGTCATGAAGGTTACCACCTTTTTGGCAGGACCACACTAAAAACGACTAAGCCAGAGAGAATGTAGCCTAGTGCTGAAAACAAAACAAAACAAAACAAACTAAGCTAAAAACTAAAATTCTCTAGTATGAGAAATAGCTTTCTTCAATTTCCCTATTTTATCCTGGCAAATAAAAAATTTTATTTTGATTATAATATTACTCTTAATTAGGCATTGATCACTTTGTTGTAAATCCACCAAGTATATCCTTCTATAGCATTCATTTCACTGGGTAAATAAAATAAAAGCTTTGAGTTCTGAAGAATAGGCTTCACATCTCTCTTGCTCACATTGGCTCTTTGATACCTATGCTCTGGCAGGCTTTAACAAGTTTTAAAAATGACTTGATAATATTTTCTAGACAGAGGAGGGCTAGGAATCCTTTGGTATAGGTGTTACTAAAATGCAACAAAGGTGATTTTTGCTGACACACTGATACTTATCAGCACCTCTTTTCTCCCTACTTTATCTTTCTTCTCATCTTTCTCACAGGATCTTCATTCTTTCTGCTCTACCTGCCCCAATTCTCTCTCTTGTTTTCTTTTTCATTATTATTATTTTTCCTTCTGCAAATCTCACCTTATCATCAGCAGATATGCTGTTGGCACTTAGGGTGAAAGATGTCACCCACAAAGTGTGCTCTGCAGAATCAATGACTTTGACTTCATCTGGGAGCTTATTAAAAATGAAAAACCTTGAGACCCACTACAGAGCTTCTAAATCAAGACCTGCCTTTTAGCAAGATCCCCAAATGATTCATATGCACATTAAAATTTAAGAGGTGTAGGTCTAGAGCACCTACATGTCCAAGAGATATTTCAAACTCCACAAGTCTCAAACAAATCCACTGTCCACACTCTCCTCCTCCGTAAGCAAGACTGTCTCTTTCCCTGCGTTCTCAATCCAAGTAAAGAACCATAGATTCATTGGATAACTCAAGTCTGAAAACCAGTGAGTCTTTCTTGATCCTTTCTCTTCCTCATACGCATATTAAATATGTCACCAATCTTGTCATTTCTACTTTCTAAATAGCTTTTGAATATTTCCTCAACACATCCTCACAACTGTCACATCCATACATCCCACATTTCTCACGCAATCTTGAGCACAATCTTTAGTTATTCTCTTTGCTTCTAATTTCACTTTTCTCTAATTCCATCTCCATGTTAATGCTAGGTAATTTTTAAAATTTAAATCTGATGTTAGCTTTGCCATACTAAAAAATATTTTCATGAGTTCTCTTTTACTTCAGAATAAAGTTTGATCTTGTATAACTTTTTAAAACATTTTTTATTAACAAATAATAATTGCTTATATTTTTGGTGTATAAAATTATGTTTTGATACATATGTACATTGTGGAATAATCAAATCAGGCTAATGAAAATATTCTTCACCTCAAATATTTATCATTTTTAAAAGAAGAAAGCTCTCAAATAAGCTAATGTATATACCATCATATAGAATATCAACTTCCAAAAAACTTCATAGATAGAAAATAATGTAATATAATGGAATGATATTTAATATCTGTGTATTTTGGATAATAGACCACATTCAATAAAATAAATCTGATATGTTTTCAATATATATTTTCAGTGTATATTGAAAATATATTTCCATTCACAGAGAAACCACAGAAATGAGCAATAAAATGACTGATGAAAACATGAACAACAATAATGTAAGTGATGGTGTTGTACAATCTATAAAAGCTAGGAATGCTGAATATCTCTGCTATTATTTATTTCCCAAAGTCATTGTGAGCATCGAGTGTGGCAAAATATGTAAGTAATTTTGAAAATGGAAAAGTAATATGAACATGAAATATTAATAATTATTTTGATAATACTGTTAAATATCAGTACATGGAGATTCAGAAGAACATTTAAATATTAATATCTGTAATTTTTCTTTATTATTCTCATTAATCTTTTGAAACTCTTTGTAAACTAATAACTTTAGTCAATTTCTTTTGCCTTAATTAAGTGAATATATTAATATTTATTTTTAAAATATGATAATTTTTCTGGTTATTCCGGTTTTATAATGCAGATTTGATTTTTGATAAATTTATCATGATTTCCTCACATCAATGAGACCACACAATTCTTTAACCTCTCAGAAATATTCTTTCCTCGTGATTGCTGTAGCTATTGCCCTAGTCCTAGCCATCATCATCACAGTACATGATCACATTTTAGCTGTTCACTTCCCTTGGGGCCTCTTTTTCTCAAGTCCTTTCTTCTAAATGGTGTTCAAATTCACTGTTTTCATTGTTTCATGTAATTTTAAATGAATTGCCATTACAGTAAACATGATAATACAAAGAAAAATGTATAAACTTAGTGTAAGGAAAAAGTATATTCATCATCATTTGTAGATTATAAAATTTATACCAAGAAAACTTAACACAAATAATTTGCATTTAAAAAACTTTCAATCAATTGCTTTTCTCTAAGACATGTGTTGGAAAAAAAAAGACACTATTTAAAATGGCCTTCCAACATCAAGGTGCTGGACTGGAGGAGGAAAGACTGTTTTTTGTCTTAATTTGTTGCCTTACTTTATATCCTGAACTTTGATGAAGTTCCACTTCTGTCTGAGGACTCACAGATCTCTTATGAGAAAATATTCATCAACTTCTAACCTTTACAATTCTTAAACCTGTTCAGTAACTATCATGACATCTCTTCAATACCTTTGTGCCTCACAGAGGAGACATATTTCCTCCAAAGTTCTCTTGGTCTCACACGTAGATAGATAGTATTTATAATCTAGCACCTGGAGGAGTTCTAGTTTACATTCCCAAAGAAGGTCTTTGGATTCTATTTCATCTTTAAAGGACCATTTGGGTAAGTTTCTCAGAACTGATCTGCCCTGAAATCTCTATCTCTTGTCAGATCAAACCTTTGTGTTGCTTTAAAATGATGTGTTTTTAAAAATTTTTTATTTTTAGTGAATGTTTTCTTAACTTTGACCCACCAAGGTTGTAAGAATTATAAAGTCCTAGATTCAGCCTGGAGATCTCAAATATTACTGTGGGATTCAGTAAGACTTAAGAAGTGAGTTAGTTTAGTTCACCTCCCCGGCAGAAAATTGAGCTTGGGCAATGCAGTAACCTTTCCTAATCAGTATTGACTATAAAGTAGATTCTAAGTAGTGGGTTCTGTTACCAGTGTGTCTGCCTAAGAGTACTAGAAAGGATAGTTTCTTTGAAGTCTAGTTGAGGCAGTAAGACATAATGAAAAAGAACAAGGATTTAGACTCAAATAAACCTAGTTTTACATCCCAGCTTTTTTTTTTTTTTTATGGAGGTCAAAAAGAGAAGTTGCAGAAATGAAGTTGAGATGTCAAAGGAGTGATCAGAAATGATCCCCTGCTTTAATGAAAAATAAATACAGTAAATGAATGAGACAAGGTATTAGGCTGTTTCAAAAAAATGTTATGCTAACTTCAGTTCCTTTTATGCACAGTTTGATGTACTGAGTAGGTTCTGGGACATGTTTACGAAACATTAGCATAAGACCAAACACTGGTGACAGATGAGTGGGGTGATAGATGTTATAAACAAATCACCTTAACTTTTGTATATTTCTGATTTTGGTGTAAATCCTTGAAAATTAATTGTTTTCTACAATTAATTTTGAGCTTCCTATAGTGATTTATGCATTGAGTACTCTTCTTTGAACATCCATGCCGTCTGTGACTATTTAAAGCAATAGTGTATTTTTTCTAGGTGGGTTAGAGCAGGCTGGAACAGTCTAGTAAAGAGGAGTTAGATACTTAGAGAATGTACTGAACCAAAGTTTATTCAGTTACCTGATTTTAAAAATACCACCTATTTATCTTAAGGGGAACAAGCTTTTTAATTCTCTTTCATTATAATCTAAACTATTTTTTACCATATGTTTCAAAAGTCTAACACTACTATATTTACTTTCCTAGACCCTGATCTAATTTATAGATCATCCTACTCCAACACATAGATATTAGTTTGAGGTTTCCAGAGAAAAAATCTAAAGAGGATCTTTCTAGTGAATGGTATTTCCCTCTTTTGATTCAATTAGCATGTAACGTTCTGACAAGCAATATATGCAATTAGGTTTATAAACTATAGAGCAGCTACTATAATAAACAATAAATGTACTATTAGAACATAGTACAATAAAAAGCTAACATGCTGTCTAAAATACATACTCACAGTAAAAGTTCCATGTTTATGATGTAATATTTGACAAATGATAAATAAGCATCTTTCCGTGTATTCAGTATTGAGGACATGAAGTACTGAATTGCATGAATAGCAAGGTAACATATGCATATCACTCATAGGTTTTCTGATTTCTAATTTTAAATAAGTATACTGTAAAGACATATTCTTAAATCTGAATGCACAGTGATTCTTAATCCTCTATTTTTTTTCTTTAAGAATTCAAAATCATATGTTATAGCTATCTTGATAAGTCTCAATTATCAAAACATAGTTCTCAGAAAATGGTTTTGGTTACTTGGCTTTATAAATTTTGAATGAATTTAAATTTGGGGTTAAGGAAGATTTACAACATGTGAAAAAGAAAAAAATCCAAAATTATGTTAATGTCTTCTGTAAACTCTTCCCTAATGAAAGTGTAACACTGGAAAATGCATGCACTTGGAGTTGGATAGACTGGGCTCAAATCTGAGCTTCTCAATTTGTCAGCAATGAGACTTTGGAAAAGTCACTTGACTCTTAAACTACAAGTTTCTCATCTCTAAAATGAGAATAATTTCATTCAGTGATGTGTGGACACTTAGAGATGATGCATGTAAAGTCTTTAGCACAAGGCTTGGTTTACAGTTGATATTCAAGAATGGAAGCTGCTGATATGAAAAATATTAGCACTAATAAAAATTCTAATCTTGCATAACAACACTAAAACTATTAATTAATCATGTCAAGATATAATGTAGAGTCACCAGCCAATAACTACTTCATGACCAACACTCAGTCTTAAGATAGAAAATAAATAGAACTCTTTTTTTCTGTCAACCATAAAAATATTTATCTTGAATCAAGATTGCCATATATAACAATAAATTTATGTTAAAGTTCTGTCTTTTACCTATTCATCCACTTATTTATTCACTCTGGCATTTGCAGCTTTCTATAATTGATGTTCCTCTACCTCTCTGAATTTGATTTTCTTCTCCAAAGTGAACAAAGCAATATCATGTGGAATTCTGACATAGTAGCTGTTTATCTCTCTTTTATTTATCTGAAAAATACTCAGTAAAAATAAGTAGGCTTAACGTATGGAAGATTTCCGGGAGAATAAAAGTAAAAATTATTGCTACCATAGGATATTCTATTGAAGAAGAGCTTGCATTTTATAGATAGACAGATAATACATTACCTAACTATATTATATATACATAATTTATTATCTTCATTTAAAAAATGGAGATAAAATATTAATTCCTTAAAGTTATTTAGAGAATCAAAAGTAAAAGTCTATACAATATGCAAAGTTTAGTTCCTTGCAAGTAATAAACATTCATTAATTATTAGTGATTATGATTATTATAGTGGTAATGATGATAATAAAAATGATGCAAAGGAATATCTGTAGAATTTTGAGACAGGGAGGAATAGTTTGATGTGATATATTTACAGCTTTATAAAATTTTTCCTAAATAATTGATGTCATGTTCCAGTATCTTTACATAGAATAGATATCCAAGGCAAAAATTCTGCCCTGGAAGATACATATTTTAACATCTAATTATTTAGATGTACCATATAATTAGAACAGATCCATAAGTGTGTAAAAAAAATATATAAGGGAACTTATCTAGCTGAGATGTAGCACATGTAATACTCATACAATTGAAGCAGCACAAAGTATGATGTAAATCATTTTACTAAGTCAGATTAAAGGTGCTATTACTCATAGTTATGTAATACTATCTATAATTTCTGTGTTAAACTTGACATTATAAATCCTTTAATCTGCGTATTTAAAAGCCATTCTATGGCTCATTTTTCAAACAGATTCCCGTTAACACATTTACTGCTAATGAACCACTAACGTGTTCTCTCTTTCTTAGATAAACGCTGTTGACCAACATTATTATTTGCTCCTCATATAATTATTTTTTTGGCTTTTTAATTTAATTGCTTCAATAAAAAATACCCCAATAATGCATTTTTAATTACACTTCCCAGATGACCTATGTAAAAAGAGGTTTTATAATGAAGCCACAATAATTAGCCTGTCACAGTCCAGTTTGGGGCTATTGTCTAGTTGTCCTTTCCATGGCTTGGGTGGCATGACTAGAATTCTAAAGACCTTGTGTATTATCTCCCGTAATACTTAGGAAGGTATTAAAAATGTGTGCAATACTGGCAGAAGCAGGCTTTCTAATTATTGTCAGCTATTTCTAGTGTGACGTGGTAAATTCCCTGGAGAACAGAAACAACAGCCCACTCCAGGGTTTGTAATAGGCCCTAGAGCCTAAGTAGTTGTAGACAGAGCTGTTTCCCTCCGGATAGATAATTGGTTTACATAGCAGCTCAACATCTGAATCAAATCCGTTTTTTTTTCTATTGTGATTTCACTGTTTACTCTAATATACATAACTATTTTATTATATTAAATAGCATATGACTCATTCTTCAATGGCTGAGTAAATTTGCATGTTCTGCCTCACCTGGAATACTAATGACTGTGATGTCTGCCCATTTTTCATGCATGAAATATTGAATATTTGGTTTGTTAAGCATACATGCTTACTGTAAATAATGTGTTCTGGCAACATTTTAAGTATGATTTTTAAAAAATTTTTTCTTGTATGAAACATAGCTTCAACTTAAAGAGAAATGCAGGTGATTTCCAAAAAAATTAAGGATGGTTGTCATGAGTGCAGTACAATCAATTACAGAAAATAGTTTGTTCATGTTTGCATACTACTTTTAATAGTAATACAGTGACGGTTTATTGTGCAAAGAAAGTATATAAGATCACATTACACCTATTTTAAAAGTGACCACATAATTGGAAGTAAATCACTCCTCAGCAATTGCATAGCATTTCACAGCTTTAAATAAAATATTGGTTGGCTGCCTGTTTGTTATTTTCATCCCTTATTCCTTCTGGTCTCCATTGTTAAGCACAATTATTGGCATAAAAGAGGTTTTTAATTCCCATTTTTAGACTGCATTCTAGCCTGGGCAATAGAACAAGAATCCCGTTTTCTCTCCCTCTTTCTCTTCCTCTTTCTTTCTCTCTCATATTCTTTTTTTTTTCTTTCTTTCACTCTATCTTTCTTTCTTCTTTTCTCTCTCTTTCTTTCTAAAAAAAAAAAAAAAAAAAAAAAAAAGGACGAAGTTATGCTCCTGATTGTGTGTTTTGGTGCAAGTCCTGAAGCACTTCTGAGGTTTTACCTATGAAATGGGGACAATAATTCCTGCTCTGTGTACTGTGCTAGGTTATGATGAGACCATTCATTTATTTCCCAAATATTTGTTGAGTGCCAACCACAGGCTTACTGGAGACACAACTGTGATAACAGATATGTTCTTGACCTCATAAACTTTGTATTCCAATGAGGAAGACAGAAACAAACAAACAAAGTCATTACAAATTGTGCTAAGGGTTATGAAGGCAGTGATGCAGGAGTTAAGTTAGGGAAGCCAAGCTGAGGGTAGCGGAGGGTGTATAGTGGTGTGACTGCATTACTTCAGGTCAGGGAGTAGGGTGATCTCAGCGAAATCTCAGAGGAGGTGACATGTTAGTTGAGACCTGGGACTGACTGGGAGCTTGCTATGGAGAAACATTGAAGAGGATGGGAGAATGGATTGTTTCAGATGGAATGGCATGTGCAAATGCCATGTTGTGAGAAAGAGCTGGCTCTGTTTGGAGAAACTGAGGAAGACCAGTGTGATATCATCAACGAAGTTACTGTGCGTAATGATGTGGAAAGAGCTATAAAAATTAGGGAGTATAAACGCTCTGAAACAAAGGCACAGACACGTTTGCTACACATAAGCCAGCTAAAACAGAAGATTTCATGAAAAATCTGGTTTGAATAATCCCAATGCTCTTTTCTCCTCTTTGCCTGTAGATGCATGTGGCTAACTATGCTTTTGTCTATTTTTTAGTGTGGCAGGACGGTTTATTGAAACATTTGGGTTTATTTTTCTGTATTTTCTTCTTTCCTGTGCTCCTGCACTCAAAAGCCCTCATGTGTTTTGTCTCAGGAATTTTTTTTTGCAGTTTTATTCAGTCTTTTTGTTAAAATCCTAGACCATGGAAGGAATAAAGCTGGATCCCATTTTTCTCTCTCTATTGGCTCTCCATGCCATTTTTTTAAAAATTATGTTTTTTATTTACCCAAGCATTATATAGTTATTGTAAAACATAAATATGCAAATTAAATAAATTTAAATTGCCTAATATCCTACCAGGCAGAGGTAAGCATTATCAAGATTTTAATGAATAGTCTTCTATAACCTACTGTTGTCCTTTGATATTTCTCTGCAATTCTTTTTCACTTTTTATATTTTTCAAAACTTGATTAAAATAACTAGGCCTTAAAAGTGACTAGCAAAGATCATCTTTTAAAGAATTAAACATTAAAGAAAAATGTATAGGCTATACTTACTATTATTTAACTTCAAAGCTTAATTATATGATTAATTATTAAATAATGTTTTATCACACATTTATAGTTTACTTTGGTGTCAAAAATCTCTAGAAAATTATCCATAACTTTGAAGATTCTGGTTTGGTAAATGGTGACATTTCTGTAGGTTTTGCTATTAACTTAATCATTTCCCTTTTCTTCTGTCTGATTTCTATTGCTCTAAGGTATCCTTACATCAGAGAGAAGATAGAAATAGCTACATATCAAAATTTTAAAAATCCCAAAACCTAGCAGAGTATCTGGCACATGATAGAGATTCAATAAATGCTCATTCCTTTACTTCCAGTTTCCTTCCCTAATCTAAGAACATAGAAGCTATCCAGGTTTATTTTTTTCCTAATTAGATGAATATATTTTCCTTCTTCCCTCTCCCTTCCTTCCTTCCTTCCTTGCTACCTTCCTGCCTTCCTGCCTTCCTGCCGTCTCTTGCAAGAATTATTACACTTCTCCATCTTCTCTCTAGCTGGATATTTGAACTACTTATTTCTAATTAAGTTTGGATATTTATTACTTTTAGCAAGCCCTCAATCAAGAAATATTTAAACCTAGTATGTGCTGACAACTATGCTTGAATCTGTTGGATAAAGGGATGGTAACAAAAAAAAAAAGAGACAAAATATAAGTAACATGTGCTTTGTTTTACAAATTACCTCTACGGTTCTTTCAAAAATATTATTTCCCCTCAAGTCCTACTTGTCTGTCACAGAACATTACATTCTGAAAAGAAATTAGAAAGGTTTTAACTCATTTATATTTTTTTTTCTTTTTCTGTATTTGGCCTAAGAGGGCTAAGGTAGGATTATGTATTTCTCATTTTTTCTCATAATGTTGGGTGAAAAAAAAATCAATCCTGACTCCCTGAATCCCAGCTGCTACATTTTAAATATACAAAAATGCAACTGGAAGGTCTTTGAACAAAAAGATTATTGGGCTTCTTATTTTAAATATTCTCATTATGTGTGTCATTTAAAACACTCATATAATTTTTGGAAATAACTTTATTTTAAAAATATACCTTTCTCTGTAAAAACAAAAACAAACAAAATAAATAAAATATACCTTTCTGAAATATTATCTTACCTTGCTGTTGCTGCTATTTCTCTCTTTCTCTCTCTCCCCTTCCTCTCTCTCTCTCTCTCCCCCTACCCACCCCACCCCTCGCCCCTGCACTAGCACACACACCAAACAATCACTTAATCTCATCTTCTTGCTTTGGGGACAAGCTTGGTAGAAAGCTTGGGGACAAATTGAAAAAATGGCCATGTAGCCAAAGAAACCAGATTGCAGCTTTCATCTACCAAGAAACAATCATATATAGATGAGAAAATATTGAACATTTCTGACAGTAATTTAATGTGATCCATTTAAAAGTCAAATGACAGTTTTAAATATGGAAATTTTAGTTTCTCATCCATATCAACAGATATTAAAATTTCTACAATTCCTTATGGCTATGTCAGTCTTGATGCGCATAATATCTTTTAAAAATAAGACTCAGCAGAAAAATCTCCATACTAATCTGGAGCTTTGGAAGAAACAAAATTACTTTTTTATGACAACTGAATAGCTTCTTAAAGTGCTCCTCCATTTTAGCCATTGGTTCCAGCTGAAGGCCAAATCTTGAAAACTGAAGTATTTTCTAGCCTAAATATTGGAAGTATAGCCTGGTGGTTTGAGGTTGGAAGGACTCTTGGAGCCATCTTCTTCTAGGCCCAGACTCTACTTTTCAAGGGACTTGTTCAAAGCCTTATAGCCAGTTGAAGCAGGGCTGGGCTGAGAACCCATGCCTGTGACACTCAATCCAATCCTATCCCATGTGCTACGTTGTTCTCTCAGTCTGGAGGACTGTAGCCTCCCTCTGTGTCTTCTCTGAGATCTATTCAATATTGTAAAAGATCCATTTCTATTGAAAGAGAGCGTACGTCAATATCAGAGCAGGAATAATGAATCCTACCCTAAGGTTCTTAGGCAGAGAAATGTAATTCTCGCACATAAACAAAACGTTAATATGATAGTTTTTCTTCAGTACAGTATATATAATGCTTTCTGTAATAGATTTTACTAATATTCACAGGATACATAGAAGCAAGAACCAAATCATGCAAAAGAATGGTGAGTCCTAAATATGAAAACAGAAGTTCTTTACCTAAGATACCCATAACTATGGCTTTCATTTGTTTTCTGTTTACTTAGAATCATTACGTAAGCAAAGCATCACACTTTTGCAACTTACATTTTATTCTTGCCTACTCCTAGAAGCTTAATTTGCTGCTTTAGAGAGGGAAACTTGGCATAAACATGGTCTCTTCCTCCAATTTTTTTCCCTATAAACAGCAATTCTGTGATTTTTCCTTGTATCTTATTTAGACAATTGAGAATGCATGTGCAGTACTAAACATTTCTCTTTTTGAAATATAAATAACTTAACTTCCTTTGTTGACATTTTCAATTCTCCAAAAATTGAGGAAACAATGAGGGATTCGCTTCCTGGAACTTAACTCTAAGCGAAAGAGATTTAGAGTGAGACTAGATTTCTTAAGTGCTAATTAATGTTTACTTCTATGTTTATGTTTTAATTTAGGAAATAATAGTTAAGAATAGAGAAATCTGATGTTTATTATTCTTGGATAAAAGCATGCCAAGGAGTAGTAAACGGTACTGTAAAGACGTGACTTGACTTTCAAAGGAGGGTGATTGAAGATTGGTTTAGGGGTGTTGGCAGAGAGGTAAGAGAACACCATCTTCTCATCCTCTCAGGTCAGAAATATAGGCAGCTAGAGAAAAAAGGAGTGTCAACTTGAAAATATCTCTAGAGAATGGTGTTCACTGGGGAAAAATTTAGATTTAATTTTGTGAGTACACCTTTATCTGGAGCTCACAACCCTTTACAATCCTTTTTTCAGAGAGGTTTCAAATGTACGCTCATTTGATCAAACACATGGGGAGCTCAGGCAATGATATTTTTATTGGTGTTTCCTGAAAGTAATATCAAGTATAATTGTTTCAATGTTGTTGAATATTAAAGATGGAAGAAAGCTAGTTCTATTTAGTCTCTTATTCTGACTTTGCCAAGATACATATTGCTACTCCCACATTTCTCACCGTTCTCCAAAAGTCAAATCACAAGTGTTGATTAAATGTCTCTTTTTGCATTTAGTGGGATGGAGGTTCCAGTGGAGAAACAGACACTTGTCCAGCCTTTTTCTACATTAAACCATTGATTATTTCTCATGTCTCTGACTTCACCCCCTTAGTCATCTTTCACCCATTTACTACTTGTGAACTCTTCCTGGTTCTTCAAAACTTTAGCTTAAATTTTACCTTCTCTTACATGTCTACCCAGATTCAGCTAAGCTGAATGAACCCTTCCTCCTCCTTGTTTTCAAAGATGTGCTCAGATTGCACATCATGGCACTTTTAAATGTCATATGCAGTTACTTTATGTGCTCTATCACCACTATGTTTTCAAGTCGTGTCTGAGTCTTCTCTGCCACTGTCTGCAACATTAAGTCCTGTTAAAATTTAATGACTTTTTGCCTTGAGGAGCTTACTCTTTAAGCAAGAAGCATGTTTAAAATAATCAAAAATTATAGGAGGCAATAATGAATTCTTTAACTCATTTAGCAAATTTTTACTAATTGCTAATCTTGGCCTGAATATAGAAATGAATAAGACAGACTTGTTACCTGACTTCATAGGATTTAAAATTTGAGCTTAGAGATCGTTTTTTTTTTTTTTTTTCTTTTTTCTTTTTTTGGCTCACTGCCATCTTCACCTTCTGGGTTTAAGCAGTTCTCCTACCTCAGCCTCCTAAGTAGCAGCCGGGATTACAGGCATGAGCCACCAGGCCCGGCTAATTTTTGTATTTTTAGTAGAAATGGGCTTTCACCATGTTGACCAGGCTGGTC
>CAUYLG010032185.1:0-23526 GCA_963573385.1 Cacajao melanocephalus
TTCACTTTAAGAACACACATGAAACTGCCCAGGCCATTAAGGGTATGCATATACGAAAAGCCACGAAGTATCTGAAAGATGTCACTTTACAGAAACAGTGCGTACCATCCCGACGTTACAATGGTGGAGTTGGCAGGTGTGCCCAGGCCAAGCATTGGGGCTGGACACAAGGTCGGTGGCCCAAAAAGAGTGCTGAATTTTTGCTGCACATGCTTAAAAATGCAGAGAGTAATGCTGAACTTAAGGGTTTAGATGTAGATTCTCTGGTCATTGAGCATATATCCAAGTAAACAAAGCACCCAAGATGCGCCACCGGACCTACAGATCTCGTGGTCGGATTAACCCATACATGAGTTCTCCCTGCCACATTGAGATGATCCTTACTGAAAAGGAACAGAAGAAGAAGATATCCCAGAAGAAACTGAAGAAACAAAAACTTATGGCACGGGAGTGAATTCAGCCTTAAAATAAATGCAACTAAAAGCGAAAAAAAAAAATTACAAAAATTAGCCAGCCGTGGTGTTGTGTGTGTGTGTGTAATCCCAGCTACAAGGGAGGCTGAGGTGGGAGAATTGCTTGAACCCAGGCAGCAGAGGCTGCAGTGAGCCAAGGTCATACCACTGCACTTCAGCCTAGGTGACAGAGCCACACCCTGTCTCAAAAAAAGAAAAAAGGATGAAAGACTACAGAAGCAACAGGATTGAAAAAATAATAGTAATAAAAAGAAACAAGGAAAGACAATATCATCCCAAATAAAGAAAAATCTTGGTGGATTCCATAAAACTTTTTAAATTATAAATCTATATTGACATGTTTATTTAAATGTTTTCCATATTTTATTTTTACTTTCCATCAGGCGACTAAAGACTTTCTTTTTAAACTCTTATCTTCTCTTCTGCTTATTTCTCCTACCCTTCATTTTGTGTTTCCCCAAGTGTGTGTCCCCAGTATCATGTAAGACACTGAATAAATTCTCTTTTTCAGTCTCCTTACTATTCTAAAAAGTGGTTTTTCTTCTCTTTCTCCCTTATTCTCATTTTCCTTTGAAGTCCAATCCTATAGACTTATTGTTCTTTTAAAAATGTATTATTTAATATACACCAAAAATGCTATATATCATAGGTTGCTTCAAAGTAAAAAATAAAAAAATACTGTAAGAAATGCCAGTGGCCAGGCGCAGTGGTTCACGCCTGTAATCTCAGCACTTTGGGAGGCTGAGGTGGGTGGATCACAAGGTCAGAAGTTTGAGACCAGCCTGACCATCATGATGAAACCCTGACTCTACTAAAAATACAAAAATTTGCTGGGCATGGTGGTGTACACCTGTAATCCTAGCTACTCGGGAGGCTGAGGCATGAGGATTACTTGAACCCCAGAGACGGAGGTTGCAGTGAGCCAAAATCATGCCACTGCACTCCAGCCTGGGTGACAGAGCAAGACTCTGTCAAAAAAAAAAAACAAAAGAAATTCCAATGAACCAACTACTCAATGCCAACAATTAAATATAACAGAATACTGCTTCATAGCAATGAGGAGGGCTATAATTAAAAAGACAAACAGTAACAGCGCTGGTGACACTGTGGAGTGAATGGAACCTGCAGACACTGCTGGGGCCATGAACAACAGTGCAGCCGCTTTGGAAAACAGTCCAGCAAGTGCTAAAAAAGTTAAACTTTAGAATTAACATGTGGCTTAACAATTCCTCTTCTAGATATACATCCAAGTGAAATGAATAAATGTCCAGATAAAAATGTGTACACAAACATTTGTAGCAGTGTTACTCATAAAACCCAAAAGTCCTAATGTCCATCAGCTGATGGATAAAGAAAATGTAATATTAATATATCCATACAATGGAATATTATTCAGCCATAAATAGAAAGATATTGTGGATTTTGTTTTTTGTTTTGTTTGTTTTGAGAGACAGTCTCACTCTGTTGCCCAGGCTGGAGTGCAGAGGCGTGATCTTGGCTCACTGCAACCTCTGCCTCCCGAGTTAATTCTCCTGCCTCAGCCTCCCAAGTAGCTGGCACTACAGGCGTGTGCCACCACGCCTGGCTAATTTTTTTGTATTTTTAGTAGAGACGGGGTTTTACCATGTTGGTCAGGCTGGTCTCAAATTCCTGACCTCAAGTGATCCTCCTGCCTCGGCCTCCCAAAGTGCTGGGATTACAGGTGTGAGCCACTGTGCCCAGCCAGAAAGAAGTGCTTATATATGCTACAACATAGATGAACCTTGAAAACATGCTAGTGGAAGCGGCCAGTCACAACCACATATTTCTCCATTTACAATAAATATCCCCAATAGACAAATGTATAGAGACGCTAAAGATTAGCTGTTTAGTCTGCAGATGTGGTGATGGTCTGAAGTCTGGAAATCTGTGGAATGTGAAATGGATCCATGGGGCACAATCAAATAACTGGGAAACAACATTATCTTACCACAATGAGAAACAAATGTCTTCGAGTGATATTCCATGCTCAGAAGGATTTCAAAGTTTTATTATGCTTATCAAAATAAGCACTGTTATAGTTGGTAATGGTTGTTGGTGGTAGTTTCATTGGCCAGGGATATATCTTCCTCCTGTAGAGAATTTGGATGAAATTGAGAAGAGAGCCAGTAGTCCTATTGTTAAAATCTGAAACTCCAGTTTTATTCCATTTTTGTTTCGTGTTTCCAAATCACAGGTCTGAGTACTTTCTATGCACCCAGTCCTAAGGTTGATACTTGGAGGGATTAAATAAATGTTTAAGTTTTGCTCCTCAAGGAACATCCAATGTGGGTTGAACATTTATATCCATTGGATAGCAACACAGAACGGCTGAGCCATCCCAGCACCATGGCAGTGTTTCTCAAATTACGATCTGAGGACCATTATATCACAGTCACCCAAGAAGTGTGTTAAAATGCATACGCCTGGGTCTACTCTACTCTGCTGACTCAGAATCTCTAAGGGCAGGGCCTGAAATCAGCATTTTTTTTTTTCCTTTTTGAGACAAGAGTCTCACTCTGTCACCCAGGCTGGAGTGCAGTAGTGCAATCTAGTCTCACTGCAACCTCTGCATCCTGAATTCAAGCAGTTCTCCTGCCTCAGCCTTCCAGGTAGCTGGGATTACAGGTGCACGCCACCACACTGAGCTAATATTTGTATTTTTAGTGGAGACGGGGTTTTGCTATGTTGGCCAGGCTGGTCTTGAACTCCTAACCTCAAGAGATTCACCCAGCTTGGCCTCCCAGAGTGCTGGTGTAGGCCACCGCCCTGGCCTGGAATTGGCATTTTAACAGTCTCAGCAGGTGATTATGATGCACACAACAGTTTGAGAACCACTGTTATGTCATCCAGTGTCAAAGCAATGTCAAAGCATGTGGTACAAGCCACACATGCTTATATTTCCTTCTATCCACCCTCAATGTTCAGTAGGGGCTATACTGATGTTTTCTCATGAATAAGGATCAGGGAACAGCAGTTTCCTGAGAGCACCCTGACTTTAAACAGAAGTTTAGGAATGGGCACAGTGGCTCACGCCTGTCATCCCAGCACTTTGGGAGGCCGAGGCAGGAGAAGTGCTTGAGCCTGGGAGTTTGAGATCAACCTGGACAATATAATGATACCATATCTCTACAAAAAATTTAAAAATTAGCCAAGCATGGTAGCACCTGCCTGTAGTCCCAGCTACTCAGGAGGCTGAGGCGAGAGGATCACTTTAGCTTGAAAGGCAGAGACTGCAATGAGCCTAGATTGTGCCACTGCACTCCAGCCTGGGTGGACAGCAAGACCCTGTCTCAAAAAAAAAAAAAAAAAAAGTTTAGGAAGGAGTTCTCTCCTGGCTAACTTTCCAAGTACTCTGCATTTCATAGTCCTGATTTTCACAAAACATTCTCTAAAGGAACATTATTATTATTATTATTATTTTGGAGACAATCTCACTCTTTCACCAGGTACCAGGCTGGAGTGCAGTGGTGTGAACTTTACTCACTGCAGCTTCCACCTCCCGGCTTCAAGCAGCTCTCCTGCCTCGGCCTCCCAAGTAGCTGGGACTACAGGCACACGCCACCATGCCCAGCTAATTTTTGTATTTTAGTAGAGATGGAGTTTCACTATGTTGGCCAGGATGGTCTTGATCTCTTGACCTTGTGATCCACCTGCCTCAGCCTCCCAAAGTGCTGGGATTATAGGCGTGAGCCACCACGCCCGGCCTAGGAACATTATTTTTTTAAGCCACCTTGTCTTCTAAAATCTTTGAGCTATAGTAAAGTCATGTGGATGATTTCTTCAGGTCAATAGGAAATGAATCCCCCAGTGGCTTCCACAGTCAGAGCCTCTTGCCCTCGCTCACCTGCTCTTCATGTCTCTGGTTGGTTTCAGGTGGAAAGCTCTCTGTTGTCCTGCGAGCTGAAGATATCCCAGAGCTCCTACTAGAACCGCCTATATCTGCACTTGCCCAGGTGACAGCAGCCCAAAAATACCTGTAACATCTGAGGAGAGTTTGATTTTAATTTTTTAAAAACAAGAGATGTTCTGGTCTGTTGGTTTAACATTTCTGTAAATGCCTCAGAATGAGTGGTGTACATTCTCCAGATTCATAATTACCTTAAAATCTTGAAGCCGCAGCTCATGCTTGGTCAAGTGTTGGCTTCCCTGCAGGAAGGAGCCACATGCCTCTACTTGCTCTGATTTGTGAGTCCAAAATAGCTTACCAGAGAAGAGATGAGATTATGGCAAAACAAGTACTAGGTAAAGGGGTTTTTCAAAAATGTGCACCTGGCTGAACACGGTGGCTCACAAGTATAATCCTAGCACTAGGAGGGGGAGGTGAGAGGATTGTCTGAGCCCAGGAGTTGGAGACCAGCCTGGGCAACATGTCAAAACTCCATCTCTACTAAAAATACAAAAATTAGCAAGGCATGATGATGCGTGCCTGTAGTCCCAGTTACTTGGGAGGCTGAGGTGGGAGGATTGCTTGAGCCCTGGAGGTCAAGGCTGCAGTGAACTGTGATCATGCCACTGCACTCCAGCCTGGGTGACAGAGCAAGACCCTGTCTCAAAAAAAAAAAAAAAAAAGCGCATACATCCTCTATCACTTTTTATTTTTTGTTTTTATTATTTTTTTTTTTTAGAGACAGGGTCTTGTGACTTTGCTCTGTCACCCAGGCTGGAGTGCAGTGGCATGATCATGGCTCACTGCGGCATCAACTTCCAACTCCTGGCCTTGAGCAGTCCTCCCACCTCAGCCTCCCAAAGTGTCAGGATTATAGGCATAAGCCACCACACCCAGCCAACCATTACTTTTTAACTATAATTTATATATTGTTTTTGAAATGGAGTTTTGTTCTTGTTGCTCAGGTTGGAGTGCAGTCAGGCGATCTCAGCTCGCTGCAGCCTCTGTCTCTGGATTCAAGCAATTCTCTTGCCTCAGCCTCCCAAGTAGCTGGGATTACAGGCATGCACTCCCATGCCCAGCTAATTTATTTTTAGTAGAGATGGAGTTTCACCATGTTGATCAGGCTGGTCTCGAACTCCTGACCTCAGGTGATCCAGCTGCCTCAGCCTCCTGAAGTGCTGGAATTGTAGGCATGAGCCACCCCGCCCAGCCTTTAATATAATTTTTAAAGAAAAAATTAAAATAATCTGAGAAGTAAACAGCTTTGGGCCCCCTTGGGTTGCTGGGAAGTCTGGAAGTCACGGTCTAGTCTTCAAATTTTCCAATTCGAACATGGTAGAACCAAGACCTGAAAAGGTTCTGGAGGGACAACTCCCAGACTGATTGCATGACCAGAATGGCATCTAAATTGATTTACAGAGGGTGATAACTGCTATCAGTTAGGAACACAGGAGACCAAAGTGCTGATCGAAAAGTGCTTGTCAAGAAACAGCCTTTGTACTGGTGTCTCTGCCCCAGTCCATGCTGTGCGATGCTTCTGGGTAATCTTCCAAAAGCACGGTTTTGACCAGTTCCCTGCTGGGAAGCCACACTCCAGAGTGGGATGAATCCTGCAGGATCCTCCAGTGTGTGAATGTGTGGGTGTCTCTTTCTGGCCTCACCTCCCATTTTGCCGGTGTGAGTGCTGTGCTTGCTTCCTACTCTCCTGCATCCCCTACTGGATGTCCTTCCTGTCTTCCTGCCTTCCTCAAATCTCCTTCCAGCAAAATTCTCTCCAGTGTCAATGTCCACGTGACTGTGCTCTCCAGCAGAGGCCTGGCTCAGTGACACTCCCTCGCTCACCCTGATGTGCTCTCTCTCCTGACCTGGACCCTTAGCCATTGCTTTAGACCAGTGGCTCCCAAGCTCGGGTAGGCATCAGAACCACCTCCAGAGCTAGGAGAGAGCACGGAGACCAAGTCTTAATGTGGTGGGACCCACCTGGGCCTGAACAAATCCCAAGTCCCCAGGTGAGTCTAATCCTCAGCAAGGCATGAGAACCACTGGTGTGGGCTTCTCATAGCATTTCCAACTTTCTGCCTTCTCTTGTGATTGGTGCATTTGTTTACCCTCCGTATTAAAGGTATAAACCTCTGTGGATATTATTTATCTCTAAATGTGAACCTCTACCCACCATCCCAGCACAGTGTGACTTTCAGAGGTAGGAACTCAGTGACTATGTGTTGTGCAGAATTGACAGACAGAAACAAGACGAGGATGGGCGGGGAACACTGGAGTGATACTTACCAGCGTGGTCTTTAGTGAACGCTGATGACAGCTTGACTGAGAAAGCAACAGGGAGCCAACGGTGAACCACTTATTAACCCATTTATGCCTGAGGTTGCAGTTTTTTTGAATTTTTGCAATCAGACCTTAGCGATGACCTTGAGCAATAGGATATAAATAACTCCCACATGCTTAGCTTTCCATTAATGGAACACTAGGCATTAAGGTGCACAGAGCACTTGATTCTGACCAGTTGCCGTTAACCATAATCCTTGTCTTGAAGAAGGAGATGATCTATGGGAGGGAGAAGACAGGTAATGATCTAATCATGCCAAGAGTAGACAGGTACAGTCAGCCAGGCTCGTGGAGGGGAACCAGGGCAGTGGAGTGGTGAGAGTGGTGGCATGGTGGTGTCTCCCTGTGTAAATTCTGTGAATCTGAAGTTCTTTGAGCACATGCAGGCCAGAGACAGGGTAGAGGGGACATGCTTATTGGAAGTGTGGATGGGAGTGTCAGCCACCAGGACCATGAGGGTTGTGCTCTGCTAAAGAGGATACCCTCAGAGCATCCTCCAGAGGCCCTAGCTTTTGGCACAGCTAGGGATAACTGGGGGTGGACTTCAAACAGTGGCCTGAAATTAAAACCAAAAACCCAGTAGGATTCACAGGGGTGACTGGAGCCATGGGTGGCTGCGGGCTGTACCACCCCCATTCTGGCTAAGTGTGAGGGTCTGTGGAGGAAGCGCCAGGGACAGCACTGGCCTCTAGCTCCCTCCCATTTTTGGCATACACACTCGTTCACGCGTTTATTTAGTCATCAACACTGTGTGCTTTCTGTGTGGTGAGCACAGAGGCACATGGATGAGCACATAGGTGATGCATTTTCAGTAACGCACAGGCACAGATACTTCCCCCTAACACACACACATTTTCTCATTCCATCTCTACCCTTTCCTTTGGAAAATCCTGCTTTGGATTCAGTCTAGGGATAAGGTGAGAAATTTTTAAAAAGCATACTTCCAAGAGGATCTTAGTCTTGGCACTGCTTAGGCACTAATGACCCTATTTACTATTTCCAGGATGCGGTCGATTTCCTCTCTCTTGATTTGTCTTATGAATGCCAAAACAAGGCAAGTCTGTGGCAGAAGCTGAGTAAATTGCAGGTAATTTGAGCCCTTTTCCACATTGATGATGAATGCAGCAAAGGTTTCTGAGAGCAGATTAGACATTTGATGGTTTGGCTACTGCATAAACTGAACTTCATCAACAGTCAGAGACCTGCTGAGTTGCATCTCAGGAGATTTCCATTGCAAGCGTTTCTAGAGAACATTGGATGTTAGGCAGTCTTTCCTAGAAAGGATATGAGGGTTAGCTTGTTCAGGTAAATATTTACATAGATCCTCTGCTTTCTTGTGTAGAAATCTACCTAGAATCTTGAGATTCTAGGGTCATTCTGAGTTTTAAAAAGGCAGTTAATCAGTGGGGGTGAAGGTTGCACAATGATGTGAATATACTTAATGCCACTGAACTATACATTTAATGGTTACTATGGTACATTTTATTTTATTATTATTATTTTTGAGACGGAGTCTTGCCTGGTGGCTCAGGCTGGAGTGCAGTGGGGCGATCTTGGCTCACTGCAACCTTTGCCTCCCGGGTTCAAGCGATTCTCCTGCCTCACCCTCTCCAGTAGCTGGGACTACAGGAACACACTACCACACCTGGCTAATTTTTGTATTTTTGGTAGATTTCACCATGTTGGTTGGGCTGGTCAAACTCCTGACCTAAAGTGATTCCACCTGCCTTGGCCTCCCAAAATGCTGGGATTTCAGGCATGAGCCACCACACCCGGCCCGTAAATGTTTTCTTTATCTCTAGTTTAACACATTTTTTAAAAAACAAACCACTTCACACCCAGGTTGACTAAATCAGATCCCGGCTGTCTAGACCTTCCAATAAGCTCAAGACTCCCTCCCGTACCCAGTACCGCTAATGCCTGATAATCTGAAGTGGAACAGTTTCATCCCAAAATCATTCCCCCCCATCTCCACCTCCCCACCTCCCCCAGTCTGTGGAAAAATTGTCTTCCACAAAACCAGTCCCTGGTGCCAAGAACGTTGGGGACTGCTATCTAATCAAAGGCAATAGATGCAGCCATGAGACATCGGAGCCTAACAGCGGTATAATTTTAGTGCTTGCTTATCCCAGACACCTGGAAGGCACTTCATCCTCACATCATCTCAACCCCTCAAAACATATTCTAAGGTTTAAACAATTTAACCAAGGTGGTGAGCACCAGGGTTGGGATTTGAACCAGAGTTTTCTCATTCTAAGACACCACTCTGTCTCTTCAAAAGAAAAGTAAGTCTCACGCCTGTAATCCCAGCACTTTGGGAGGTCGAGATGGGGAGATCCCTTGAGGCCAGGAGTTCAAGACCAGCCTGCCCAACATGGCGAAACCCAGTCTCTACTAGAAATACAAAAATTAACTGAGTATAGTGGCATGCACCAGTAATCCCAGCTCCTTGGTAGGCTGAGGCACAACAATTGTTTGAACCCAGGAGGCAGAGGTTGCAGTGAGCCGAGATGGTACCGCTGCACTCCACCCCGAGTGACAGAGAGACTCGTCTCAGAAAAAGAAAAAGAAGTCCAAGGGTTGGGAACATGATAATGAGGGTGGTATTTTCTTAAACACAGATGATCAATTTCAGTTGTTTTTGTGAATGCCTCACCTGAACCTAAACTTACTTGTGACCCAGAGCCTGTGCTTGTGGGCTGGCTGACAAGGTTTCTGGGCCTTACGTAGCATTCTGATGTCTTCAGGGTCTGTTGTGCCTGTGATGATGAAAGCTACGTTTTGTCCTCCTCGTAGAATTCAACCAGAGCTTGTTGCTAGGCTAATGGGTTCAGACACAGATGCCATTTTAAAACCATCTCCATTGTGCAGAGGCGGCATGCCTCTGACAGGCAGTCAGTAGGAACATTGGCACGGCTGGTACTTGAAGATAGGTTTTCAGTCTTCCCTTTTTCTATCATAACTTTTTTTTTTGAGACGTTGTCTCGCTCTGTCACCAGGGTGGAGTGCAGTGGCGTGATCTCCGCTCCCTACAACCTGCACCTCCCGGGTTCAAGTGATTGTTCTGCCTCAGCCTCCCAAGTAGCTGGGTTACAGTACACACACCACCACGCCCAGCTTTTTTTTTTTTTTGTATTTTTAGTAGAGACAGGGTTTCGCCATATTGGCCAGGCTGGTCTCGAACTCCTGACCTCAAGTGATCTGCCGGGCTCAGCCTCCCAAAGTGCTGGGATTATAGGCATGGGCCGCTGCACCCGGCTACCACATTTTCAAGACACTTCTACCAGTGTCTGGGTAAAACACTGAAACTTAAGTCTGTAGCTGGCCAGCCAAATAGTGAAACTCTTCCTGGACAAACTTAGCAGCCATTTGTAAGTGCTCTGCAGTGGTTCTCTATTTGTTTTACTTCCTTGGGTAGGGTTGGCCCCTCAGAGGCAGCCTCAAAGATTAGAAATGATAGCTGACAACAGCTGAACCAGAGAGGACACTGCTTCTTCCTGGGATTGTGTTCACATACCTAGTAGCATTTCCATGCACAGTTACCACACCCAGTATAGGAAGAACAGCTAAGCCTGCCCTGAGGACAGGGGCTAAGTTGTGTCCACAGGAGCCTGAATCATGCTGCCTACCTTTCCAATGTCCCCTCCCTGTCCCGGAACCCCACCCTCCTCTTGAAGAGGCCACTTCCTGTGGGCTGCAAGGGAAGAGGGCAAAAGCAGGGCAGGGAGGAGCAGGCACCTGCTCCCAGGGGCCCTCAGCAGCCACTCCCCAGTGGCACACAGTTGTCCAGCGGCCTGAGGACAGCCTCGAGCCCATCACATCAATGAAGAGCCGCAGCACACCCCTGGGATCTCAGTTCTACAGGAGGCGCACGAGGAGGTCCCACATCCGCTTATCAGAAAAAGCTTTGCTCCCCAGGGAGTTCTCCGCTTGGCAGAAGGCAGGACAGGGGCCTCCAAGGCTACTCTAGGTCTCCAGCGCTATATGCCGTTGCTGGCTGCCTCATGGCATATCCATCTTTCAGGAAGGAGAAAACCCTTGCTTTCCTAAGCACACCACCCTCGGTCATTTGTCCCTCCTGTATTGATGGAGCACAGGGAGGGATGAGGACCATGTGGAGTCGCAGCTTCACTAACTGTGGTCGTGGGCAACCCACTCAGCCTCTTGAGCTTCTGACACCCCATCTGTAAAGAAAGGACATTGCACTCCAGCCTGGCCAACACAGCGAAGCCCTATCTCTACGAAAAATACAAAGATTAGCTGGGCATGATGGCGGGCGCCTATAATCCCAGCTACTCAGGAGGCCGAGGCAGGAGAATCCCTTGAACCCAGGAGGAGGATGTTGCAGTGAGCCAAGATGGTGCCACTGCACTCCAGCCTGGGCGACAGAGCTAGACTCCATCTCATAAATAAATAAAGTGAAGTCATACAGCATGTCAGCCGTGAGATGTTTTCCTTGATACTGAAATTGCTAGAAATAAGGAGAAGAAATTACATTTGCTTCAATTTTAACGATAGCACCTATAACTTTTTTTTCCTTTTTTCTTTCTGTTTGAGATGGATTCTCGCTCTGGTTGCCCAGGCTGGAGTGCAGTGATACAATCTCGGCTCACTGCAACCTCTACCTCCAAGCAATTCTCCTGTCTCAGCTCCCAAGTAGCTGGGATTACAGGCGTACACCACCAAGCCTGGCTAATTTTTGTATTTTTAGTAGAGATGGGGTTTTGCCATGTTGGTCAGGCTGATCTCAAACTCCTGACCTCAGGTGATCCACCTTCCTGAGCCTCCCAAAGTGCTAGAATTACACCGCACCGCACCCACTGGGCTCCTGTAACTTTTTGTTACGGAAAATAGAACATCCGAAACTATGATGAACCCCTATGATGCCATCTCTAGCTGCAAGAGCTATTGGCTCATAGCTAATCTTTCACCTAACCCATAACTTCTATCTCCCAAACTAGATTTTTAATTAAAAAAAAAATGTTTTTAGAGATAGGATCTTGCTCTGTCACCCAGGCTGGAGTGCAGTGGTGCAGTCATAGCTCATTGCAGCCTTGAACTCCTGGGTTTAAGCGATCCTCCTGGCTCAGCCTGCCAAGTAGCTGGAACTACAGGCATGCACCACCATGCCCACCTAACCAAACTCGATTATTTTGAAGCAAATCCCAGACATTCATAGATATCGCAGTGGTGTCCTCTTAACTAAGCTGCTTTAGTAGCATAGGCTCCAGATGTGAGCAGTGGCGTTTTTCCTGATCCTAACACTGTTCCTTGGACTAAGAGGTGCCCTATAAGCCTGAGATGAAGGAAGAGGTGAAGGTGGGGGTTGGTGGGGAGGGTAGACTATGTTACTGAAAACTGTAGATCTTTCTCCTTCAGAGTCGGCTCCTTCAATTAACTGAGATAGCTAGGAGTCATTTCTAAAGCCAGAGTAAGTGCTACAGCTTATCATCTTGAAACTCTGTCCCTGTTATTAAGATGCTTTCCAGGTGGCTTCTGTTTACTTGCTGGTCCTTCTCTTTTTCAGACTATTGAGCCAAAAGTGAAAGTTTTCATCTTCAACCTAAAACTCTCAGGCTGCCCCTCCACCATGAAGAGCCCAGCCAAGCTACTTTTCAGCCTTTTTGAAGGTGAGTGGACCATTGCTAGAGAGGTTTTGAGTGACATTTGGTGCACTGGTGTGCTGAGTAGCAGTCTTGAAAGTCTGGGGTTCTAATAGGAGGAGGCACATGGTGGGAAAGCTAGTCTGAGAGCCTGCCCCAGATTAGGTTATTGTACTCTGCCTTCCTACTGATGGTCCCTTGCAACCATCCCCCATTGACCCAAGAAAAAGGAGAAGTTCTACACAAGGATGCCTCTTAATGGACATAAAGATCGTCAGGCCTCAGCTGTGAGTTGTATGCATGGAAACTCATCTTTGCCTCCTTCCATTACCTCTCCCTCCAAGGTCTCTCATCTCTGCTCCTCTTGGCAGGGCTGTCCTATGCCCCTCTCTAGCCAGCCCTCTATGCTTACCCTTGTTGCATGTCTCCATTATCTCAGCTTGCATATGGCCCTGGTGGGTACCTGACCAAGATGCTAGGAACTTTCTGAAGTGCTCAAGGGCCGTCTTCCTAGTATCTCTTAGTTCAGATTCTTGAGAGTGAATCTGAGCATTGGCCATGGATCAGGAGGCTGCTCTTGGGCCAGTCAAGTCAGGGGAAAGGTGGGGTCTGTGATAGCACTGAGGCTGGCAGTCACTGGAGTCTCTGCAAGAAGGGAGGAAGGGGCAGAGGGGAATGTGCTTAAGGGCCATGATATTCAGACCTCTCACTCTTGTCCCTAGGCCAGAGTATGGGAGAAGTCAGTAGTGTTCTTTCTACTACCGTGTCTTGGTCTCTTGTATTGCTATAATACAATACCCTAGACTGTGTAATTTATAAAGAAAAAAGGTTTATTTAGCTCATGGTTCTGGGGACTGGGAAGTTCAAGATCAGGCAGCCACATCTGGTCAGCTTCTGGTGAGGGCCTCATGCTGCATCCTAACATGGCAGAGAAGTGAAAGGGGAACAAGTGTCTGCAAATAGATGAAACACCAGAGGCAGCCTCACTTTATGACAACCACTGTTACGGTAACTCATCCAGTCCCACTAGAGTGGGAACTCACTCACTCCCTGGAGACTGCACTAATCCCTTCATAAGGGCAGATCCCTCATGACCCAAATGCCTCTTAAAGGTCCCATAACCTCTCAACAATGTTATGGTGGCAGTTAAATTTCAATAAAAGTTTTGGTAGGGACAAACCACATCCAAACCATAGCACACCTAGAACCCCTCCCAGCATTGGGTTGTCTCCACAGGGCCCCTGAAGCTCATCCGTAGATACCATTTAATAACCCTTATCTGAACTCACCTTTGATGGCATAACAATTTCTGTTCTTAGATCTCACCTGTCTCTAAATGGTTAAAATTGTACCTTTTCTGTTTGTGTGTATTTTACCACAATTTAAAAAATATTCCATCCCTTTCTAATCTTTGAGTTCTTCTAAATCAATTGTTCTCAAAGTTGTGGTCCCCAGACCAGTAGCATCAACATCAGCATCACTTGGGATCTCTTTAGAAATGCATATTCTTGAGCCCTACCTGAGACCTACTGCATCAGACACTCTGTGGGTATGACCAGCAACTTGTGTTTTAACAAGCTCTACTGGTGATTTTGATTCACACTGAAATTTGAGACCCACTTTTTGAGTAATAAGTAAGTAGAATTCACTTCTGAGCCCATGGTATTTTCCAAAGGGGCTTAGAACCTTTGCTTGGCGTTTGGGTGTGTTGTATAAGTGAGGAAAACTGTTGATTTCAAACATGCATGTTCTTAGTTGGCATTCACATAATTTAACTACTTCTCTTACAGCCATAAATAAAGACCAAGTGATCACCATTGGGTTTGATATTAATGAGTTTCTGAGTTGTTCATCAAGTTCCAAGAAAAGGTAATATCAGATTGCCTATTGAATTATCAATAGCTGATATTTGTAGAATACTCTGTTTTCTTTTACATGTATAATCTTATAGGACTGTTGTCATCAACTCTTGGGCCACCAGATTTATTATTGCCATTCAGTTGATGAGAAATGACCCAGAAAGAAAGCAGGGAGTCTCTTACTGAGTAGGACTTATGAGGTTCTGCTTTCTCATCTGTCAGTTCGCCCAACTGTGCACAACTAGCATGATGGCTCACACCTGTAATCCCAGCACTCTGGTAGGCAGTAGTGGGAAGATTGCTTAGTCCAGGAGTTCAAGTCTGGGCTGAGCAACATGGTGAAACTCTGTCTCTACAAAAAATGGAAAAATCAGCCAGGCATAGTGGTGCATGCCTGTGGTCCCAGCTACTTGGGAGACAGGTGGGAGGATTGTTTGAGCCCAGGAGGTAGAAGTTGCAGTGAGCCGAGATTGTGCCACCGCACCAGCTAGGATTTGAACCCCTGCCTTCTAGTTTAAGATCTTGTTGGAGACAGTGTTAGCCTGTGGAGGAGTGGCCAGGTTAAAGATAGATCTGACCATCCCACTGAAGTTACATGATGAGTAAGAGAAATGGCTTCTCTGTGCCCACGTCCTCAATACAAAGGGTGAAACGTCCTCCCCATGAGGAGGCAGCGTAGACAGGAAAGCCAGCTGTTGCAGCAGGGCACATGCCTAACTTAACGATGTTTTAGGGACAGAGGTTTTAATCTATGATGGGGTTGTAAACAATATGTTACTGAATGACTTAAGTCCCAAAGTTTGCAAATACTATACTTTTAAAAATTAGAGCAGATTTTGAGATTATGCCCATAATTACATTGCTTTCATGAAGCACATCCCACTATGCTTTTTGAGTGAGAAAAGAATGACATGGAAGCCAGTACTGGGAATTGCCCAGAACCTCAGCACTCCATGGAGGGACGTCACATGCATGAAGGTCATGCACCATCCCTTAGGGTGGGACAAAGGCTGGGATAATAATTGACATCCAGACCTTCATGGGCATTCTCTTTGTCACTCACCTCTGATATTTCCAGTGCAGCTCTGTTCAGGGTCATAAGCTTCAGTGCCAACACCTCTTTGTACTTTTCCTATTCTGATACTTGACTGTCCTGCGCTATATTCTCCTATTGTTCCATCCTCTCAATCCACTTCAAGTCAGCAGTTCAGATCAGCATGCCCCCAGCAGCAGCTGTACCTCAGGCTTTAGGTGGCAGTGCAAACTTACAATGGACAGACATGGGTCAGCACTGCTTCCTGACCACACCTGGAGTCAGCCAGGAAGGACTGGCTGTGGCTTCAGGAAAGAAAACTCAAGAGGCCATAATAAAATGGGTTCCCTGAGAAGCCAGTGATTACAAGCGACACCAGCTCTGAGGTTCTGTCAGCACTTGGTGGTGCTTTGCCTGAAGGGGAGGTCCAAGACGACCTAATATTAGACAGTCGGCGGCCCCTACTCAGGAGGATGTGGATGAGTGTGGGGGCAGTGGGTGAGGAATGGTTCAGAAAGGACTAACATAGTTTTCTCCCTCAGAATTTTAGACTTTATAGGGGAGACAGCGCCCCCAAACAACTCTCACATGAGAATGTGGCAGGAGACAAACAGCACTGCACCCTGAAAAAGGGAGGACTGAGAAGTCCTGGGTGTGGAGCTTGAGGCATCATCATGTGGTAATCCCTCCCCATGACCACTAAACCCAGGGTTCCCAGCTCCAAGCCTGTACAGCAAGTTGTTTCATCCCAGGGCGGTCTGTTTCCTCAGACCTCTTTTCATGCCGTCCAGGAGGAAGGAGTCAGGGCCAGAAGGACTGGGTGAGAGTGAGGTTCAGAGCAGCGGAGGCTGTGTTTATGGGGACCGTGGGGCAGCGCCGCGTCCCTGGCTGCACTCCACAGTGGCACGTGTGTTGGGATCATCCACAAGGGAGAGGATCATTTCCCTTCCCCACTACTTTAACAAATGTCAGGGAGTTGATGCTGAGTGAAACAGAAGGCGCTTAGGTTTGGAGGACGCCTCCTGGAGGGTGACTCAGGCCCAGGCTTCACTCCTTGAGAGGAAGATCCCTGTGCAGTGTCCCTGTCACTTCTCCCAGTTCTGCGCTGAGGACCAGCTGGTACAGGCACCATCCCCTCTCCACACAATGACTGTGTAACAGGGAGATGCTCTTGTACTCCACCTTCTTTTCCCCAGGCATGTGCCATGCTCCCTCCTCCAGACCAGCACACCTACTTCTGCCAACCCATTCTCAAGGCCGCTGTCTGCTGGGTGTAATTTGCAGCATGTATGCTTTCCCGCCCACAGGACATGTCTCACTGGCTGTGAAATCAATTTAGAAGTTGGCAGTTGAAAAAAAGAAAAAGGAGGAAAGGAGAATTGGAGGGAGGAAGATGGACTAGAATAAAATAGAAAATATCAGAGCACATTTTGTATAAATGCAGCATGTACTTTTATGTGATGTTTTATTTCATATGCATACGTATACATACACATACATGCACATGAACATGTATGTATGTGAGGTTAAAAGCACAGAATCTGCTCCACTCCCTGCAAGATGTATGGTCAAGGAGAAATTACTCATAATCACCAGGAATCCAGGGTCCTTCGTTGTTACTTTGTCACCTTTAACAAAATTTCTACCTCATGGTCCAGGATGGATGCTTGAGCTCCTGCTATTATGTCTGAAATCCAAGTAGCAGGAATAAGAAAGGAGACAGTAGCCAGGACTGATAACGTAGTTGGTCCACATCAGTGTACTTCTATACCAGCTGATAAATAGCCGCTGGCTCCCTGAAGTCAGGAAGTTTCCCATTTCTTTAAGTCTCAGTTTCCTCCTGTGTAGGATGAGAATTAATCACTGCAGTACCCATCTCAGAAATTTGTTGGGAAAATTAAATGAGATAATACACATCCATTCTTATCACAGTGGCCAGCACAGAATCAAGGCTCAATAAATTGAAGCCATTGTTATTATTAGCTATGTTTTACAAACAGTAAATTATAAGAAGAATAAAATATGGCACCAGAATTGAAGACAATATTCAAGGGCAATCTAATAGAGAGAACAGTAGCATTGTTGCTGTTTTAACCATGAAAGAGCAAGAATCACTAACCTCAGAAGGGGTAATAATAATTTTCCTGTCTACCAGTCACTTTCTGCCCATGGCTTTGCAGATAGGACTTTTGACTTAGTGTCTCTGGAATCTATCTGATTAAACACAGTAGTCATCTGTAGGGGGCATTTGTAACTGACAGTGTCATTCATTTTTATGTCCCTTCAATCCCGCAGCACATCTTGTTCTCTGACTGGCAGCCTGGCCCTTCAGCCTGACCAGCAGGAGGACCGCGAGACCACACGGTCCTCTCTTGCCTCGGCCTATCAGAGAGCCTGGGAAGCATTTGCCAATCAGTCCAGGGCAGAAAGGGACACCTTCCTGCAGGACGTTTTCCCTGAAGGCTTCCTCTGGGGCACCTCCACGGGAGCCTTTAATGTGGAAGGAGGCTGGGCCGAGGGCGGGAGAGGACCGAGCATCTGGGATCCACACAGGCCCCTGAACACCACTGAGGGCCAAGCGACGCCAGAGGTGGCCAGCGACAGCTATCACAAGGTGGTCTCTGACATCGCCCTGCTTCGCGGCCTCCGGGCTCAGGTGTACAAGTTCTCAATCTCCTGGTCCCGGATCTTCCCCATGGGGCACAGGAGCAGCCCCAGCCTCCCAGGCATTGCCTACTACAACAAGCTGATTGACGGTCTGCGGGACACAGGCATCGAGCCCATGGCCACGCTGTTCCACTGGGACCTGCCTCAGGCCCTGCAGGATCATGGCGGATGGCAGAATGAGAGTGTGGTGGATGCCTTCCTGGACTACGCAGCTTTCTGTTTCTCCACATTTGGGGACCGCGTGAAGCTGTGGGTGACTTTCCATGAGCCGTGGGTGATGAGCTACGCAGGCTATGGCACTGGTCAACACCGTCCCGGCATCTCTGACCCAGGAGTGGGCTCTTTTAAGGTACTTCCCATCCCTGCAGCTTCTACTAATTGGTAGAGAAAGGACAGTGGCTGGAAGAAAATAATTTTCTGTTTTCTTCCATCAGCAAGCCTTTACCTTTTGTTCTTTCTTTAAAGGAGATCAGAGGGAGGGAAAGAACCATAAATTGTTAATCACCTGGCCAGGCGCAGTGGTTCATGCTGGTAATCCCATCACTGTGGGAGGACGAGGTGGGCAGATTGCTTGAGTACAGGAGTTCAAGACCAGACTGGGCAACATGGCGAAATCCCATCTCTTCAAAAAAATACAAAAATTAGCCAGGCATAGTGGTGCACGCCTGTGATCCCAGCTACCCAGGAGACTGAGGTGGGAGGATCACTTTAGCCAGCACACCGAGGCTGCAGTGAGCCAAGATTATGTCACTGCACTCCAGCCTGGTCAACAGAGCAAGACTCTGTCTCAAAAAAAAAATTGTTAATCACCTTATTTTGTCCAGACACTGTACTAGTACTTTTAAAATATAATAGTTATTACATCCTCAGAATAGCACTGATGGATGAGAGAGGGTCAGAGAAGATAAACAATGTGGTCATGATGACATTGTTAATGAGTCACCAGGTGGAAGTCAGGATTTGAGCCCAAGTCTTCTTGACTCCAAATCAAGTTCCTCATGTCACTTAGTGACAAGGGACAGAAAGCTCAACCCAAAGTGACTTAATCCAGGAGAGAATTCATGAGTTCAGAAGGTTGAAAAGCCTTCATTTAGCCTGATCAGGGTGGAATTTGATGAGAGCACAGGCAGTGTCACCAGGACCCAGTTTTCCCTCTCTTGTTCCCCTCATTGGCTTTATTCTTGGGCTACTTTGCAGCCAGATGGCAGCAACTCTGTTTCTGTTATTTCAAAACCAGTAGGGAAGAAAGCTGGCTTCTCTTCTGTTCTGCCCAACAGAAGTGTCCCTGTGTCTCATGGTGTCTCAGTGAGTCACATGCCCACCCTGAACCTGTTGCTGGGTCCTGCCTGGGGGCTGTGGCGACTGACTGATGTGGGCCAAGGGCCCATCCTTTACTCCTCAGTATGCTACCTGAGAGGTGAGGAGGTGGAGAAGGAAGAGGCAAGGAGGTGTTGGCTTTCCAGACGGTAGTCAGGGCATCATTTCAACAAGAAGGGGATATAGGCCAGGTGTGGTGGCTCACACCTGTAATCCCAGCACTTTGGGAGGCTGAGGTGGGTGGATCACCTGAGGTCGGGAGTTTGAGGCCAGCCTGACCAACATGGAGAAACCCCATCTCTACTGAAAGCACAAAATTAGCTGGGCATGGTGGCACATGCCTGTAATCCCAGCTACTCAGGAGGCTGAGGCAGGAGAATCGCTTGAACCTGGGAAGCAGAGGTTGTGATGAGCCAAGATCCGTGCCATTGCACTCCAGCCACCTGGGCAACAAGAGCGAAACTCTGTTTAAAAAAAAAAAAAGGTGGGGGTGATGTATACACTTATCACAAAATTTTAAGTGGTTATAGGTGTTTTCCATGATTTCCCTTTTTCTTCAGAATCTCCGAGAAAACCCACCAGCTTTCTCTGGCAGTGTTCTTCAGGATGGACATATTAGTCTGCCTTTCCCCTGTCACTGTTTGGATTCTGTTCTTAAAGATGAGTATTTCCAGCTGGGTGCAATGGCTCACGCCTGTAATCCCAGTACTTTGAGAGGCTGAGACAGGCAGATCACCTGAGGTCAAGAGTTTGAGACCATCCTGGCCAACGTGGCAAAACCCCGTCTCTACTAAAATAAAAAAATAGCTGGGCGTGTTGGTGGGCAACTGTAATCCCAGCTACTTTGGAGGCTGAGGCAGGAGAATCGCTTGAACCTGGGAAGTGGAGGTTATAGTGAGCCAAGATGGCGCCACTGCACTCTAGTCTGGGCCACCTGAGTGGCAAAGCGAGACTTCATCTCAAAAAAAAAAAAAAAGATTATTTCCTGTGTCTCGTGTTAGGTGTTAAAGAGGGGTCACAGCCGTGCCCTGGGCATGTTATAGCCTTTTGGGGAAGATGACGCTAACACACATAGCAAAATTACAGAACTTTTCAAAAAGACCACAACTATGGTGAGTTGGAACACCATGAATAAATGACTTGATGGAATGCCAAACATAGTAGCACATGAGTCAGAGCTTCCATTCAGCTCTTGCACAGCAAGTGACTGCACATATGGAGTAACTTTGCCACCCACTTTCTGAAAATGGAAGGTTTGAAATTTTCTGTTTGACTCCTTGTTGTAAAACTTAGCTAAATCTTTCCTTCTTAGGCATTTCTTACCCTTTGAACTGTGGCTCCTGAGATATCTTTACAGAGACTTTAATGAGAAAGTCCCCTTCACTTTTCTCCTTCAGTTCTTCCCTTTATTTATTAGTTGAATATTAGAATATTATTGTCTTAGTGAGCTTGAGCTGAGATAACAAAACACCATAGACTGCTGGTTTAGACAACAGATACTTATTTCCCACCATTGTGGAGCTGGGGAAATCCAAGGTCGAGGGGCCAGCATGGTCGGGCTCTGGTGAGGGTGTTCTTTCTGGACTGCAGACAGCCACCTTCTTGCTGTCCTCATATGGGGGTGGTAGAGAGAGCTCACTTGTATCTCTTCTTATAAGGACAGTAATACCACCACCATGAGGGTCCCACCCTCATGACCTCCTCTAAACCTAATCATCCCTCAAAGGCCCCCTCTCCAAATACCGTCACACTGGGGATTAGGGCTTCAACATATGAATTTTGATGGAGGACCTAATTCAGTTCATAGCAACGATTAAGGAAAAAATTTAACGAAAACAAAAGTCTTTTATTATTTTACACTATCTCCTTCCTGTCTTGGCTTCTTTGCATTTATGGTGTTGTCACAGGGCACCTCAGATTGTTGCTCACTGTTTATTTGATACCATGCCATTAGCACTTTTCCCTAATTGTAAGCTGTCACAATGACTGTTTTGATGCTTGTCTAATATTCCACTGAACTCCCTTCCTGATACTGGCTAATTTAGAAGAAAGACATCCTTGCTTTTGGGAAAGGAGCATAGCTTGCCATTAGAGTTTGGAATTCAGTTAAGGACTAATATTTAGGATGTGAGAAACAGCCAGATGTTTTAGTGATTATGGCCTATTTTGACATGAAATTCTTTAGAAGTAAGTTGTCATCCTCTTCAGATGATAAAAAGGCAAAGGGAAGCAAGCTAAGATTTTGCAAACTCACTCCTGCTCTCTTGAGTTTTTGCTCGATGCTTAATATACACATATTTAATCCTCCCAGATGGATTCGTAATTACCCACTTCTTGCCAACAAGAAAGCTGAAGTTGAGAGCAAATTGTCAAAGTTAACAAGTTACTGACAGAGTCAAGATTCAAGTTTAGGCTTTTTCGGACAACCTCCTTTTGCCCCTACTTCCCACAAAAAGTTGTTGCTGTTTATAAGAGCATGAGTTAAGTCTACAAAGAAACTCCTAGTTTGGTTTTTCTTTCTAGATTCCATTAAATAGAAAGACCAGGTAGGCAAGAAACAGTGCTCCTCTCCCTTGTGTGCTAATTAAAATAACCCTCCCCATGGACTAATTTCTCAACAAGTACTTATTAAGGACAGAGGCAGAATAGCAGTATGGGTGACAGTAACAGGCTTGGAGTCAGACTGCCAGGGGCTTGTTCTCACTTTACTCCTGACTGTGGGCCTTCTGGAGTTACTGCATAGCTCTGGATCTCGTTTTCCCCATCTCTATAGTGGTGGTCATTATTGTACCTGCCATATGAGGTTGTGGTGAGGATTACAAGAAAGAATTCATTAAGTAGTAGGTGCCCAATACATGTTAGTTATTGTTAATGTGGTTGTTGATGCTGTTATTTTGTTGACAGTGTTGAAGAATTGCTGCTGACTTGTTGACGTCAACATCGTTGATATTATTGACTTGTTGACATTGGTGTTGATTTCTTGACATTGTTGACTTCTTGACGTTGTTAGTATCGGTCTTAACTTGTTTATATTGTTGTTAACTTTAATATTGACTTGTTGATATCATGTTGATGCCAACATTATTTGTTGATGACTTGATGTTAACATTAGTGCTGATGTTGTCAGTTTGACAATGTCAATGATTTTTTTTTTTAATTTTATTTATTGTACTTTAGGTTCTGGGGTACATGTGCAGATCATGCAGGATTGTTGCATAGGTACACACATGGCAATGTGGTTTGCTGCCTCCATCCCCCCATCACCTACATCTGGCGTTTCTGCCCATGTTATCCCTCCCTGACCTTCTGCACCACCCCGCCCCCCGCTGTCCCTCCCTTGGCTTCCCCCAACAGAGCTCAAGGAAATAAGAGAGGACACAAACAAATGGAGAAACCCCCAGTGTGTGATGCTCCCATCCCTCTGTCCATATCTTCTCATTGTTCCTCACCTGCCTATGTGTGAGAACATGCGGTGTTTGATTTTCTGTTCTTGTGTCAGCTTGCTGAGAATGATGGTTTCCAGATACATCCAGTTCCCTACAAAGGACACAAACTCATCGTTTTTTATGGCTTTATAGTATTCCATGGTGAATATGTGCCACATTTTCCTTGTCCAGTCTATCGTCGATGGGCATTTGTGTTGGTTCCAGGTCTTTGCTATTATCAACAGTGCCGCTGTGAACATACATGTGCATGTGTCTTTGTAATAGAATGATTTATAATACTTTGGGTATATACCCAGTAATGCGATGCTGCGTCAAATGGAATTTCTATTTCTAGGTCCTTGAGGAAGCGCCACATTGTCTTGCACAATGGTTGAACTACTTTACACTCCCACCAACAGTGTAAAAGTGTTCCTATTTCTCCACATCCTCTCCAGCATTGGTTGTCTCCAGACTTTTTAATGATCACCATTCTAACTGGCGTGAGGTGGTATCTCAATGTAGTTTTGATTTGCATTTCTCTAATGACCAGTGATGATGAGCATTTCTTCATATGTTTGTTGGCCTCATATATGTCTTTTGAAAAGTGTTCATATCCTTCTCCCACTTTTGAATGGGTTAGTTTTTTTTTCTTGTAAATCTGTTTTAGTTCTTTGTAGATTTTGGATATTAGCCCTTTGTCAGATGGGTAGATTGCAAAAAATTTTTCCCATTCTGTTGGTTGCCAGTTCACTGTGAAGATTGTTTCTTTTGCTGTATAGAAGCTCTGGAGTTTAATTAGATCCCATTTGTCTATTTTGCCTTTTGTTGCCAATGCTTTTGGTGTTTTAGTCATGAAGTTTTGGGGTTTTCTTGATAGGGGTTGAGGTAAAGAGAAGGTG
>CAUYLG010032187.1:0-19731 GCA_963573385.1 Cacajao melanocephalus
TGGTTGGCTGCTTGTTTGTTATTTTCATCTCTTATTCCTTCCTGTCTCTATTGTTAAGCACAATTATTGGCATAAAAGAGGTTTTTAATACCCATTTTTAGACTGCATTCTAGCCTGGGCAATAGAACAAGAATCCCATTCTCTCTCCCTCTTTCTCTTCCTCTTTCTCTCTTACATTCTTTTTCTTTCTTTCTTTTACTCCTTCTTTCTTTCTTCTTTTCTCTCTCTTTCTTTCTTTCAAAAAATAAAAAAATAAAAAAAAACAGTGAGGGAAGAGCAAGCCTTCTTATTCAAAACATTGCGCAGACAACCCCAGTGTTCGTCCCAGGCAGGAGGATGGCTCCGTGAGATAGAGGCTGTCTAGCCCTGGCCCATCCCAAGCTCCCTCGAGTCCCTGGGGTCCGGGGCAGCACCTGGCTTCCTGCCCATCATACGTGTCCTTGTCTGTGGCGTGCAGAGCCCGGAGACAGTCTCCTGCATAGTCCAGGCCTCTGTAGCCCCCCTGCCTCGAGTGGTGGCCACCTGCAAATAGGATCAGTGCCACACCCCCATTAGTCACGTGATATGGCAAAGAGAAAGGGATTGTGAAGGTGTTGTCAAGGCTCCTATCGAGGATGGCTTTGCTCTGAGCCAAAGGGAGATGAGCCTAGCGGGTCCGGCTTCATCAGAGGAGCCCTTTGGGGCTTAGTCCTTCCCTGAGCTTGGAGACTTCAAGCCACAGAGACTCTCTCCTGCCGAACCTGAACAAGCCACCCCCATGGGCACAGGAGCTTTGAGAAAATGGAGTCTCCAACGAGCACTGAAGCTTGGAAGCAGACCTGGGGCCACAGAGGGGGTCTCATTGCAGCCAGCTGAGCCCACCGTGACTCCTGACCCACGGACGCAGCGAGATGACGCTGGGTGCTGTTGGAAGCCTTGAAGTATCCAGTGGTTTGATATGTAGCACAGAAAACAAGCACCCTCTCCGTGCTGGGCGTACAGCTCCGCAGACTCTCCCAGCCTCCCTGGGGGTGGCCACGCAGCCAAGGTCACCCAGTGGGATGCGGATGAAGAGGAAGTGGCTGCCACCAAGCTGGTGCCTTGGCTCGACGACCTGGAGCTGGGTGGCACGAAGCTGCAGTGGCCAGGTTCTCCAGAGAGAGCAAACCAGGGACACACGTGTCCACGTCCAGAGACGTGTTTCAAGGAATTACGTGATCGTGACTGTGGGGCTGCAGGTCTAAAATCCACAGGGTGGGCAGGCAGGAGACTCAGGCAGAGCTGAGAGGCAGAATTTCCTCTTCCTTGGGGAAATCTGTTTTGTTCTTAAGGCCTTCAACCGATTAGATGAGGCCTGCCCAGACCGTCAGGGTCATTCCCTTCACTTAGGGTCAACTATTGCCAATATTCACCAGGTGGTAAAAGACCTTCCTGGCAGCATCTAGGTCTGTGGTTAGTGAACTGTGGGAGGCTGCACCCAGCCGAGCTGACGCACGGAACTCGCCATCACAAAGCCCTAATGTGGGCCACAGGGGAGGCTCCATGGAGGAAGCTGGGTCCCTGAATCACCACATGGAGGGAAGCCGAGGAGGAGCTGCCACTCCAGATGGAGCCTGAGTTTGAAGTACATTTTGAGCCGTCAAAATGTACCCAGCACAGCATTCATCCCCTGACTGAGCCCCTGGCCATGACCTCACAATATGGACCTCCCGACCGAGCCCCTAGCCATGACCTCACAGCATGGACCCCCCGACCAAGCCCCTAGCTGTGACCTCACAGCATGGACCCCCCGACCGATCCCCTAGCCGTGACCTCACACCATGGACCCCCCCGCCACCGACCGAGCCCCTAGCCGTGACCTCACAGCATGGACCCCCCCCCACCGAGCCCCTGGTTATGACCTCACAGCATGGACCCCCCAACCGAGCCCCTGGTTATGACCTCACAGCATGGACCCCCTGATGGAGCCCCTGGCCATGACCGCATACCATGGAACCCCCAACGAGCCCCTGGCCATGACCTCACAGGTCCCAGGGGCTTTGCCTTCCTGTAACACACTGACCTGGAACAAATAGAAGAAACCCACTTTCTCAGCCCCAAAGTCCCACTGAGATCAACAGGCATCCTGGCCCTCCGTGCTGAGCAGCAATGTCATAGGCAGAGAGGAGGCAGCCAAGACAGAAGGTGCTGGCCTCTGCTCCTGCCCCTCGTGGCCTCAGAGCCCCAGACACGCACACCTCCCACTCACTGAATGGTTCTGTGCCAGGACCCCAGCCCCAAGCCCAGCCTCCTGGCCCCTTGTCCAGGTCCTCTGTGGCTCCGACATGGGCCTGCCTCCACCTCCAGTGTGCAAGGCCAGGGTCCCCTCCCATGTCCGAGGGATTCCAGGCCCAGATGCCTCTGTAGCCTGCAGCCCTGGCTGAATCCCACTCTGTGTGAGCAGGGAGAAAGCTGTGGCCTGGGAGGGTCAGACAGGCTGTGTCAGGGGCACAAGGATGAGATGTACCAAGTCCCATCCGCCCCTCTCTGAACTCAAAGCCATAGCAGGAGTTGAGCAGACAAAAGTGTCAGAGGCAGGTGCTATGGGGGGCAGAAAGTCCCCACCAAAGGTGGGCAAGGCCAGTGACTTCCAGTGGGCCTCCAGTGACTTCCCCACCCCCCGCATTCACCCACTGCCTCACAACCCCACGACTGCCCAGGGCGCCAGGACCATGGTCCCGTCTGAAGCTCAGTGCCTCAACCTGCTCCAGAGAGAGATGGGGACAGAGGTGCTGCTAGAGCCTGGGGTCCTGAGACTTGAGGCTGGGAACTCAGCAGGTGGCCTGGGGTCTGGGCCATTGGCAGACTAGGCCCTGGACAGGTGCGGTGCATGCCTGGGCTGCCCCCTGCACCTGCTGTCTGGATCTGCATTGAGGAAAGAGGCAAGAGGGGGCAGCACAGTGAGGAGGCCCAGATGCATCCGGGATTGCTGTCACCACCTAAACCCTGAGCAGCCAGCAGCTGGGTGCTGTGTACCCTGATCAAGGCCTTGGGTTAACTCTCCAGTATGAACAGGGCCTGGAGTCAGGAGCACTGGGCAGTTGTAGGGAGGCACCTGCAGGATCAGCCCTCTCCCTCCTGGCCCAGAGCTCCCCTCCCCACCCGCCCAGTTCCCTCCGGCCCTCCGTCTCCCAGTTCCCTCTCTCTGCGAATCTCTCCTGCACTCTCAGCTCTCTTCCACTCTCTTCCTCTTGGCCTTTCCTTCTGCTCTGATTCTCAGGCCTGGCCATGTTCCATCCAGCTCAGCCCTGTCCACAGGACAGCAGGAAGCATTGCGCGTCCTGCCACACCCAGTGCTCACTCCAGCCCGGCAGCCCAGGTGCAGGCCCGGGAGCAGGAGGTGAGGTGCTGAAAGGTAAAAATCCCTTCCTGGAGGTCCCTAGCAGGTAAGATGTGGCTGAGTGGCAGCTGATTCAAAAGGTGGGGCGGGGGGCTCTTCACCCTGCCTATTTTCCCGCGCAGCTGTGGGCTCGCTCCAGGGATGCAGCCAAGCCTGCATGGACCCTGCAACCACCCTCCCGGTGCCTGCTACAGGCTGGGCTCAGCATGGGGAACAGCAGTGTTTGGACCTGAAGAGTGGAGTGCTGCCCCACTTGAGACAGTCTGTCCCCAACACTGACAGAGGGGACCACTCCCAGCCACAAAAGATGGAACTGAAGAAATGCGGCTCCTCAGGCCTGGGCTAGAAGTGGCCCCGCACAGACGCCCAGGTCACTCACCCACCCCGCGCAGGCTGAGACGCCCTGGTCACTCACCCACTCCTTGCAGGCTGTGCCTCCTAATGGGAGTCTTTGGGGAAACCGAGTCTCATAACATGCCTTGAACATCATCCGAAAGGAGGGAGGTTCTAAACGTAGACCCTCTGCACCTCACCTCCCCCGGTACCACCCGTGGCAATCAGGTCACTTGCTTCCTAGAGCTTATAGGGGTCACCCCTGTGATTCAAGGCTCATCTCTGGGAAAATGGGGCTCCATGTCCAGGCTGGAAGGAAGGTGGAGGGGACGGGGGCAGAAGGAAAGGACATGGCCAGACGCATTTTTCTTCCCGGCACCTCTTCCTCCCGGGCTGATGGGGTCACCGTGCCTCCTACCTGGGACTGCAGCCACAGCCCTAGCCTCGCCTCTCTGTGTGTCTCCAAGTTCCAAGCCCTCACCAGCCCCGATGTGCTCCGCCCCAACAACCACAGGGTGACACCGCCCACATGCCAACGTCATCACCCATCCTACAGGAGGGGCCAGGCCTGCCAGAGGGGGACAGGGAAGCCTGCGTTCTAGGAGGCCCCATTTCCAGGAAAAGGAAATGCCCCCAACCCCGTGATGTCAGGATCCAGGTGATCGTTGCCCCCGGTGGAGCAAGGCAGGCACAGGTGGAGAGAGAGGCCGAGACTGGCAGGTGGAGAGAGAGGCCGAGACTGGTGGAGAAGTTGTGTGCCTGGGGAAGGAAGAAGTAACAAGCGGGCCCTCACGCTCAGGGCTGCTGTCCTCAGTGCCCGGGGTGCACCTGTGCAGGACACCTGCAAGGCAGGTACGTTTAGGACCCCAGATCTACCCCGTCACCTCCCTGGCCTCGTGCCTCAGCCTCCACGAAGCCCAAGAGAAAAGAGTTTCAAGGTGGAGGGGAGGGTTCTGCCCACCTCCGGGCATCTCCCTCTCCCTCAGCCCCACCCCCAGCCCTTCAAACCCACCATGTGTCTCTACCTCCGCTGCCCACCGGGAAAGCTGCGGTGCAAGCCTTCGCATGGCTGATGAGGCTCCGTCAGCCCTCGGTGCTCCACCTCCCATCCTCTGTGCCAGCTGCCACGGGCACACACACGTCACACGGATCTCTCCTGAACGTACCCCTTAGGCCCCCTCTGTCTTAGCTACATCCTCTGCCCAAGGACATGACCTCTTCCCTCCCTCCCTATCACCACCAGCACAGTTTTCTCAAGCTGGCTCCCTCCTCCCTGCCCATCCCTCAGCATACGTATATACATCAGGCTTCCAGAACCTTCCAGCCTGCCCTGGCTTTAGCTGCTGCTCCCTGCGGGTGTCTGCGACTTCCACTCTCACCCTTCATGGTGATGGCGGCAGGTCCTTAGCACACTTGCCTCTGTGCTGGGCCGCACCTCGCCTCCCACACCTGCTGGCTGACGCTGTCACAGTCGCCCAGAGGTTGGAGCTGTTATCATCAGGTACACTGAGGCTCGAGGAGGTCCCTCGTTGGCCTGAGGTCTGGCAACGCAGACGTGGGATGGAAGCCGCCCAGTTCCCCTCTCATGGAGAACATCACCCTGCATTGGAACTGCTGGTGTCCCCGTCTCTCCCTCTGGCCTGGGGAGTCCTCATCCTGCCCATCACCATCCGGGGCGTGCTGACCTAGAGCAGGTGCACATAAAACGTGTGGGTAAATGAGAGCTTCACGGGCAAGGATGTATGAGGAGCAGGGGGTGCACAGGGTGCGGGAATCCAGCTAGACTCACTGGAGCCCATGTGGGGCCGGCTCTCACCTCACCCTCACCCTGAGCCTCCCAAATGCACAGCCTCTCACCATCAGAAATGTGCCAAGAGCCCCTTGAAATCCTGAAACCCAAACAAATGTTGATCTTAATAAGCAGGCGAACAATAAGATAAGCCTCTTGAGCGTGAAGGGCTACCTAGGGACTGACATCTCACTGTGATTCCTGAAGCTGAGATTGAGACCACCCGCCTGCCTGCCAAGCCCACCGGCCCCAAGGGAGGGGACCAGCAGGGCCTCAAGGATGCCACCCAAACCTCCTCTGCAGGCCCTGAAGCAGCTGCTGGGCCCCGGGTTTACCTCTCATTCTTCCCACATGAGGCAGGTGACACCAGATAGAGGCCGAGATCCCAGCACCTGGATAAGGACACATTTCCCCAAAATGTATGCTGACCACACTTACCACCAGCACCGTTAGAGGACTTGCCACTTTGTGGATGGGGCGAGCAGTGGGGTAAAAGCTCTGCTGACCTGGGTTCAGATCCTGTTTTGAGAGCTCACCACGGGCATCTCAGCTATGAATGACCAGACATTCCCATCTGTAAGCTGGGATGAGGCTGCCTCCCTGGCAGAGTGGCTGTGAGCACTGCAAGGACTAATTATTAATCGTGTCCTGGTCTGCATGAGAAATGACAGAATCACCTGTCTGGGGCATTTTGGGGTGCCAAGATGGGTCACCTTCTTGGTTCCTGCAGGAGGTGTTCAGGAGAAGCTCCTGGGCAAAGGGCCCCCTGAGAGGAGCACACAGAAGGGGCATTGGTTACGGAACCCATCACCCGTCACTGTTTGCCCATGTGGTGAGTATCAAGAAGGTTGCTCTCGCCAGGCGTGGCGGCTCACGCCTGTAATCCCAACACTTTGGGAGGCCAAGGCAGGCTGATCACCTGAGGTCAGGAGTTTGAGACCAGCCTGGCCAAAATAGTGAAATCCATCTGTACTAAAAAATACAAAAAAAACTAGCTGGGTGTGGCATCAGGCACCTGTAATCCCAGCTACTCAGGAGGCTGAGGCAGGAGAATGGATTGAACCTGGGAAGTGGAGGTTGCAGTGAGCTGAGATCATGCCATTGTACTCCAGCCTGGGCAAGAGAGCAAGATTCTGTCTCAAAAGAAAAAAAAAAAAAAAGGCACTTCATCTGAGAGCACTGCCTTATGTTCTCTCTCAAAACTCACAGGCAAGCCAGCCCACTGCCTACAAAGCAGGTCTGCTCGCCGGAGTTGGTTTCACCAGAGGCTGACATCACCCCTCGAGGAAGGCAGGGTTGCAGCCGAGAGATGTGGAGGTGAAGACAAGGGTCGGGGAAAAAAGGGGGACTCACGGCCCAGAGCAGGGGACAGAATCCCTTCATGACTTACCCTGCAGCATCCCCAAAGCTAAGAGACAGGGCGGTTGGAAGTGAGTGTGGCCACCCGTGGTCAACTGGGCCTGGCCTGGCTGGGTGTGGTCCTGGTGTGGATGGGGTGTCAGGACTGCACCCTACCTGAGACACTGATTCAGGTCCCCAGGGCCACTGCCAGGAGCTCAGCTTCCCACAGGCCATAGGCCACGTAGGTGAGGAGTGGCCTGAGGCGTGGGTGTTCCCATGAACTGGGAAGTGCACCGCAGTCTCTAAGTGACTCTCAGACTCCTCAGGAAACCAGTGCACACGGGGACAGCCCAAGACCCTCAGGGTGGCCCCAAGATACCCATAGATTGACCTTGGTGGTCCTTGGATGTGCCAGACAGCCCAGAGAGGCTGCCAGGAGGACCCCCAGAAATCAGAGGCTGACCCCACACGACACCTGAGCATCCGTTCAGAGGGAGGGAAGCGTAGGGGGACTCTAACTTCTCACTCACACTAGGACCCAAGTAATAACCAGGCTGGAACCAGAGGCACACAGGAGACGTCCAGTGACCCTCTGAGGGAGAAAGCTAGAGTCTGAAGCCCAGCTTCCCGCTGCATTGCTAATGTAAAACCTAACTCTACTGCCAGGCGGGCACCCAGGGAAATGCCTTTCACAGGAATGTTTACCACGAAGACGGCTCAACACACACCACCTGCAAATGCGCCCACCGTGCTCAGCTCCTGGCTCTCCCCAGAGGCCGACACTTCCCTGCCCGTGTGGATTTATTAGGCGAGCTCACACCTACCTGCCCGCCCCACCCACTGAGGAGGGGTCCCTGGGCCAGGAGAGTACAAAGGAGGTGATGCCGTCAGCAAGCCTGACTTCTCCTGCGTTGTCATTTATTTTTCACAACTTAAACATCATGGAGTGATCCAGGGTCATGCGGTAATACTCAACCACAAAGCCCCTCTCCTGCAGTTGGCCAGGCTTTTGCAAAACGTATGCCCCTGTCTTACAAAAGGTAACGCCAACTGCGTGAGGGAGAACTTGGAAAATAACAAGCAGTAAATAAAATAAAGCAAGCTTTGCCCATAACACCACCACGCAAACATAGCCATTGCTAATATCTGGGGGCACGTCCTTTCATTCTTCCTAAAGCACTATTTTCCTAGCTTTTCGTAAGATGATGGCGGTTTCTTGCTCACAGTGTTGGAATCCTATTATCCTATATTACCTGTTAGGATCATGATTTTCATTCCCTGCAAGCATTCTCGGTGCACACTCTTAGCAAACATTATTTTTTAATGTCTGTAATATTCTTTCAAGTGGATAAGCCACAGTTTACTTAAACATCCCCCATGTTCAAACACTTAGGTTGTTTCTAATTATTTTGCTAAAAATATATATTTTTTTGTATTTAAGATTACTTCCTCAGGATCGCATCCTAGAAATTAAACTGCCAGTCTAAGGGAACATTTTGAAGCGTGTGATGCAGGCTGCCAACTGTCTGCTCCTGAGGCAGTCCCTGCCTGTACCCAACGCAGCACGCGTCGGACATTACCGTGTTTTAATGTCTGTTCCCCTTATTAACAAGAATCTGTATTTTGCTTTAATGTGCATTTCCTTTATTGCTAGTAAGGGAAGATCATTTTTCCATGTTTATTTCCTGACCGTATTTATGATGCCTGGGAATTGGGTAGCCACGTACTTTGACTAATAATCTATTTGAGGTTGCCTGTGTTACTTAGCAGTTTTTAGCCACTCCTTTTACACGCTGAAGCTGTTAACCTCTAGAATGCCGTGTTGGCTGGAAATCTTTCTTCCATGTGGTAGTGACTCTTCATCTGTGGTCTTTTCTGTGTTTTCCAGGAGGCAGAAGTTTCTGATTTTTCTATAACTGAAGCTGCCCTTCTTCCCTTTGTGATTCCACCTAACATTTCTTGTCTGACAATGTCCTCCTCTTTTCCGTGTTGATTTTCAGTTCTATTTGGTTCTAGATTTGCAGATCCTGAGCGTGTGCTTTCGCACCGTAATCTCGAATCCAGGGTTTATGCAGAGGACAGGTGATAGACCAGCTGTTCACTTTCGGCTTACTGAGGAGGAGGTCACTTGTGATGTGGGCGAGGAGGGGCGTGGGGTGGCAGTGGTGAGATGAGGCCTCCGGAAAGGGGAATGTCCCCCCCAATCTGGGACTGACTTTCCCTTAGCAGTCTTTCTCCTCTAGTCATCACTTTTTGTCCTTGCTTTAAATCAAAGGTTCTCAATCAAGGACAATTTTGTCCTCCAGGGACATTTGCCAATTTCTGATTGTCACAGCTGGGAGATGCTGCTGGCATCTAGAGGATAGAGGTCAGGGAAGCTACTCAGCATCCTGCAGCACACAGGACACAGAAAGGCCCTGTCCCCAGAGCAAAGAATTACCCAGCTCAAAATAGCAATAGTGTCAGGGTGGAGAAATCCTGCTTTACATTGAACAGTAGTTTTCATTCAGACGGCTTAGCTAAAATCATGCTAAAAAAGTGATCAAACATGGGTGTGTCTGAGAGGGCTAGATGTCCTACGATGCCCGCTCTCCTCCTTTCTTGCACAGAAAGTTTAGCTGGGCACACATAGAAGAAAACGGTTACGTGTCACAATTCTCCTTCCACCCAGGCACAGCCACATGACTTAAGTTCTGGCCAATGACATGTAAACAGAAGTAAGTGTCCAGGGCAGCTTCAGAGACCCCACTTTTGTTTCTGAGATGGAGTCTTGCTCTGTGGCCAGGTTAGCATGCAGTGGTGTGGTCTCAGCTCACTGCCACCTCCGCCTCCCCCAGGTTCAAGTGATTCTCCTGCCTCAGCCTCCCTAGTAGCTGGGATTACAGGCATGCACCACTACACCCAGCTAATTTTTGTATTTTTAGTAGAGATGGGATTTCACCATGTTGGCCAGGATGGTCTCTATCTCTTGACCTCGTGAGCCACCCACCTCAGCCTCCCAGTGTTGGGATAACAGGCGTGAGCCACCACGCCCGGCCAAGACCCCACTTTAAAAGTCAGCTGCCACTCACACCGTGCCTCTCCCTTGCTGTCCCTAGAATGCAGGGGCGACGGCTGGAGCCAAAGCACCCTGTTTGCACCTTGGAGTGGCTTTGGGAATGGGGGCCATGCCTGGGGGACCAGCAAGGCAAAAGGAGCCTGCTGTCTGAGCTCTCTATGGAGCAGCTACCATCTCAGTCCCGCGTGGCCTGCCTCCAGGCTCCATGGAAAAGGGAGAGAGAAGCTTCTTTCTTATTTAGGCCATTGCTATTTTAAGTCCCTGTGACTTACCACCAAATCTAACTGTTGCAAATGGTGAAATGAGAAATGTTTGTGAAGGCTTCTGATAAAGTTCCAGCGTGAATTTGAGAGGATTAAATAGAATGAAATGTGCAAATTGCTTAGCTGATCACTTGGTACACAGCAGGCATTTAATAGTAAACTGGCTGAGTTACTGTGGGCCCCGCCATGTGACGGGCATTACACCAACAAGCTTATACCCAGTGTTTCAATCCTCCCAGCAACTAGGAGGATGGTGTATGATGGCCCCTAATAGGGATGGAGCAACAGAAACAGAGAGATGGCTCTCAACTTGCCACCGTGGCACCATGTCCCTGCACTGTGTCATCTCCACCTCAGCAGACACTAGAGACTGCATAGTTTGGAAGCATTTAGGATCCAGCAACTGTAGACAAAACTTTTTGCCTGAAGATCTTGCTTCATCCCAATACTGTGAGCTTTTTGTTGCAGCCCAATAGGGCTGCTTCAGCTCCAACCATCACATCTGCATTCCAGAAGGCATCTCCAATCTTAAGAGATACCCATCGTGGCATTTCGGTTGCCACAAGAAACCTGAGTAACAAAGAGGCTAAGTGATTTATCCAGCATCACACCACGAGTGGCAGAGCTGAAGCTCAAATCCAGGTGGATTTGGTATCAGAGTCCTTATGTTTAGCAACATCACCAAACTGCTTCTCAGTAAATACAGCTGAATGAAGGCAGAGAGCACAGGAAGGAATGCCAGCTGTGACTGTGATGTCCCTGAGTGGCAGGATTAAGTGCCCACCATGCACTGACTCGCTCAAACTCACAACAATTCCTGTTCCATAGATAAGGACACAGAGGCTCAGAGAGGTGCAGAGACCAGCCTGAGGTCACTCAGCCAGGAAGTGTGGGGGCCAGATTGAACAGCAGATCTGGATGCTCTTCCCCTACCCCTCCTGCCTCCTCATGGGCCATGTGGCCACTGTCCCCAGACTGGCACAGATGATTCCTTGCCCAGGAGTCCTCCTCTAATTGGCAAGACGCTCTGGTGTGAGGCAGGTGGGGGCCCAGGCACAAGCCTGGTGTCACGTCACCTGCCTCCATCCCTGACACCATCAGGGACTCACGCTCTGCAGAAGGGGCATGCAGCTGGCCCCCTTGGAGCTGAAACAGGCCCCCAGTAGCTGCTGTGCAAAGTGAGAAATTGAACACATTTCTTGCTAACACAGACAGAGTCGCCATTTAATGTTGGAGAAGTGGGGAGAGCCATGAGAATTGAAGCAGGCAGGGAAGGCTTTGTGAAGAAGACAAGCTTTGACTCTCCTACCTGCAGAAGGGGCAGGGGCTGCCGCAGGAGGCCAGAGGCTCTGAGCTCTGATTCCAGGATCCCGGCTTCCTGAGAGGCAAGCCAACTTCCCGGGGACCCTGAGGAGCCGGGGGGAGGGGCTGGGATAGGTGGACCCCGTCCCCCCGGAACTGCTGCCAGCTCACTCAGGTCGTTAGCACCTAAAGAGGGTGTAAAAGTGACTTATGAGCAGAAATCAGGTGTTCAGGCATAAATAAACCAAGGCCCATGATTGATCTGACTGGGTAAATAGCTTTTATAATTGGTATGTTTTTTATTAAATTTTAAGTGATGCATATTTATGTGAGAGCATCGTGGGCACATAGGGACCGGCCTCACCCCGCCTTCTTGCTGGCAGAGACCCAGGATCATAAAACGGATTCCTGCTGGCTGGGCTTCCAGGACCCTAGAGGACCCCCGGAAGGAGAAGGGACAGGGAATTTAATGGCGTCATCAGCTGCATTTCCAGATATCGGAGTGACTTTCACTTCCCTGAAGCTGGACGTCCGTGAGGCTTAGAGAGAGGTGAGGGCAGGCAGACAGGCAGGGAAAGAAGAGTTTGGTTTCTGCTTTCCCCTGCCCCGCCTCAACACCGCCAGTCCCACAGCAAAGAGAAGGCACGCTGTCTCCTCTCTGGACCTGTGGTGCCTGCCCAGGACAGCACAGAGCAAGGCTACTCGTGCAGCAGCTGGGTGGAGCCCCGAAACAGGAGGACACCCTATTTAACTCATGAGACTCCTGGGTCCTGGCACAGCCAGCAGAAGCTTGCTAGGAACCTCCGACGGGAGCTCACAGCACATGCCCGGGGTGGGGAATGCACTGGGGGTGCTGAGACCCCTGGGGAGGGATGGGCAGAACATGAGTGTGGCTCAGATGCAGGGTTTTCAGGAACAGCTCTTCTCTGGGCAAGATCTTGAGGCCACTTCCTGGGCCTCCATTTCCTCATCTGTAAAGTGGGTTAATGACTCCCTTTGCTCACTCCCCAGGAGGTAAAGGCTCTGAGGTGAGTGTGATCAAGTCCCCAGTCTGAGGGATGGTCTCACTGCTATCCTTTAAACCTGCTGCTGTCACCGGAGGGCAAGCCCAGTGCATGCTTAAAGCCCAGCTACTTAAGAAGAACACCCAGACGCCACGTGCAGGAACTTCTCCTCCCATGTAGGGAGGGTTGTGTTCTGACCTGAGTCCTGGATGTACAGAGGGTCTGCCCCTAATCAGTCTCCCCTTATGCTCTGGACTCTCGCTTCCACACTGGAACAGGTCATAGCTAATCAGGGATCAGGGTCAAGGCTCAGCTGATTGGGGACCAGTATCAGGGCAGTGTGTGACCAGGATCAGGGCTCAGTGTGTGACCAGGATCAGGGCTCAGCCTGTGACCAGGGTCAAGACTCAGTGTGTGACTAAGGGCAGGACTTGACATGTGACCAGGATGGGGGCTTAGTGACCCAGTGACCAGGATCAGGGCTCAGCCTGAGACCAGGGTCAGGGCTTAGTGTGTGACCAGAGTCAGGATCCAGCTTGTAACTTCATCAGGGCTTGCTGAGTCCCCAGGCTCAGGGCTTACTTCCTTACACCTGCCTCTTTGCTCCTCTTGGAGCCTTTGAAGGGCAGAGGTCGCTGGGCAGCTGCCTCCTGTTTTCCACTGTGTAAATGGGGTCTCAGAACGGAGACACCAGCAGGGTGCTGGCTACCTCCCATCCAATGCAGCTGAGCTGAGGCCAGGCACCTGTGGGCTGGTGCTGGGGCAGGGATACACGGGCATTATGGCTTCTGCAGCCTCTCCGGATCCGGCTTCCTCCTAAACCCGCCTAAGCTCAGCCTGGGCCTCTGTCACTTTCACAGCCCAGGAAAGAGCCTGCAGGCACGGCAAAGCTCTCTCCACCCCTGTCACTGGAACCAGGCTGGTGTGGAACAGGCGGGAAAGACTTGTCCACTGTAAGCGGCCCCCAGCCCAGATGGGATGAAGGCATTTGCATCTGACTGCCAGACAAGCCTCCCTGCGCTTCAGATAAATATAGGCCTCACCCTCCTTCCCTGGTCCCATGCAGGCCAGGAGGGCTGGCAGGGAGGCTGGCCTGTGGTCAGAGATGTATCACAGTTGCCCAGGGCTTGGGCAGGAGCCCCCGGCCTTGTCCCTGAGCTCGGTGGGCAGCTGTCCCTTGTGAGCAGGCACCAGCACTTAGTGATCAGCTGCTGAGACCCGCAGCTCTTGCACGCCTCATCCTGTGAATCCCTGGAGCTTCTGGAGGGTAGCTCCATCATCCCACACACAACATGAGGAAGCGGCTGGGCAAAGCCAGGCCACCTGAGCAATGCCACGCAGACCGGAAGTGGCAGAGCTGGGCCCCCAAAGCCAAAGTTTGTCTTCTCTCTGTGGTTACTTTTGGGGCATCTGGGCAGAGAGTGGGTGGAGCACCTCTGCACCAGCCCTGAAGCTCCCCAGGCAGTGTAGCACCAGGCCTGGAGCACAGGGCCTGGGCAGTACTCAGGTCAGGCTGTGGCCAGTGTGGTCCGGAGTGGCTCCAGCTTCCTTGCACCCACCATGCCAGGTGCGGCCACCCCATCTCTCATACTGGGAGGACATGGGCTCTGCAGCTGGGCAGATCTCTCTCTGACCCCCTGCTTTGGACAGGGATTCAGTTGGCATCTAAGACCCCCTTCCAGGATATCTTTGGGCAAACAGAAATGGCGAGAGGTATGCATTTTCTGTATGAACGTTGCTGGTGCAATTCGCTGTCTGCCCCCAGGTCTTTGTCCCTCCACATGAAGGCAGCATGAGGTCAGTTGTTTGAGCACCGTGGTGGCTGCATCTCCAACAGGTAGGGTCCAGCCCACAACAGGCCCTGCCCTCGAGGCCCATGCCACCGAGTGAGAGAGAAAAGGCTGAGTCCCAGGATAGCCTGAGGAAGGAAACCTGGAAAAGGAGAACTGCAGAGGAGACCGGGGGAGGAGACCTGGGAAGAAGAGCTTGGGGGGAGACCTGGGGAGGAGACCTGGGGAGGAGAGAGGCCTCCTGCCAGTCTGCAGGGGCTTCCCCAAGGAGATGGGCTTCCCACTAGGCCTCGGGGGTGGGCTGTGTAAGCTGGAGGGGAGCCCAGCTCCTAAGGGAAAGTGTCTCCAGGTCAGGGTGCCTGGTCTGAGGCAGCTGGTGTCTCTGAAGGCCAGGCAGCCACTGCTCTGGAGCTTCTAGGAGAGAAGTCCAGGGGTCCAGAGCGGCGAGAGACCATTTGGGGCTCCTGAGAAGGGAGCCTCGACAGCCTGTGTGCTCAAGGGGGAGGCAGGGCCTTGTCTGCCCACAGTGCCCCAGTGCCCATGCAGAGTAAACACGGTGCAGGGCTGGGAAGCTGCTCCTCTGGGAAGCGGAAGGGCAGAGCTCCGCTGTGTGGTTTGCCATTTCTGTGGTGCCAAGGCTCCCACGTTAGCTCGTTCCAGGCAGTCAGCGTTGACTGCAGCTTGCAGTGCTCCTGAGTATGAGGGCTCGTCAGCTCTAGGAGCCACCAGTGCAGCCCACACCTGTCCGAGAAGATGGGGACGCTCTAAGTTGGGCCTCTAGGGCAAAGGTGTGGGCATCTACTATCCACCCCCAGGTTGCCTTCCCAGAGTAGACAGTCTCAGGGGTCCCCTTGTGGAAAGAAAGCCCTGTGGCCAATGGGAAAGAGGAAACACCCTAAGGCAGGGGCAGCCAGGATCCTTCTCAGGTTTGAGGCACATCCTCTGGGCTCCAGGGAGGAACGCAGCACCTTGTTAGAGCAGGGTTGGGTGTAATGCACCAGCTCCAGGGAAAGCCACAGAGCCAGCTAAGACTCTGCCAGGGGCCTGGAAGCAGCTGGATGTACCTCTCTGGACTTCAGTTAATCACCTCCAGCCCCCTAGCCCCCTACTCTCTGTGCTGTGACGGAGAGCCAGTCGATGGGTAACTTTGACGCCATCAGAAGCTAATCTCTGAGGCTCTCAAGCTAATGCTTGCATGGGATCGATGAACAGAAAGAGCTTTCTTGTGCAGAGATAAAATCACAGCCGAGGATCAAAGTCACAAATGATCAGACCCTTTTATGAAACCCCTCAGCCTCCCCGGGTCATGGAGGGGGCAGGGCCGTCTTCTATGGTGAGACTAACCTGCAGTTGAGGGTAATTGGTGAGAGGAGGCAGAGAAGGGAGAGCAGCTCCCCCTGAACCCCTGCTCCTGCCCCACAGAACCGCAGCCCCTCCTCCTGGCCCACACAAGCCAGCAGGCCTCTCTTCCCTGGATCCACATGTGCAGCCCGCTGGAGTGACTGAGCTGCTCCCAGCTCCTGTGCCCCATCCACGCCCAGCCCGCCCTTCACAAGCTGCATCACCTGCCTTCCCTGCCTCCCCACCCTAAGCCCCAGCTCAGCAGCAGCCTCAGAATGGCCTCTCTGCTGCTGGCCTTGGTAGGGCGGCCCCTGCTCTGAGTGTCCTCCCTCCCCCAGGCTGAGCTGCAGGGGATATAATAAGACCCAGTCCCTGCCCTCAGGGAGCTCCCCGTCTGGTCAAGAAAACAGAAGGGTGGGCATGGAATTCAAGAGTGGTAGAGGCCAGAGCAGGGGTGGAAGCACGCAGGGGCAGGAGGCGCTGACAGAAGCTGGAAGAGGCAGGAGGGTCCTCCCCTGGGGTGTGGAAGGACAGACCTGCCCACACCTTGATGTCAGGCTTCCAACCTCCAGCACTGCGAGACAATGGACGTCTGCTGTGAAAGCCACTCTGTGTGTGGTGCTTGGCACAGCCCTAGGAAACTAACACATGCCCGGCCTGCGAGGGAGGAGGTGGCCCCAGCATGGAGGAGAGCTCGGATCGCTTTGGTGTCTGACCATCTGGTGCAGTCCGGCTGAGTGCAGCTGAGAATGCAGCCCAGGCCCAGCTCTCAGAGCCCCCTGGGCGGGGCTAGGGCTATGCCACCCCGCTATCCTGTGTCTCCCCTTTCTCCAGAGCTGCAAACAGAGGCACTGTGCGGAGTCACGGCCACTGCCCCATCTGAAGGGAAGCAGAGATGGGATGGAGTGCAGGGGAAGCTTCTCCCCACCCTCTCTCAGGGACTGGGGCCCATTGCAATCTGGCCCAGAGAGTTCTGAGCTAGCAGAGCTTAGAGGAAATTTGGGTCACATGTGCCCGGGCTCACCTGAAGAGGTCATCCAGAGGCTCCCAGAGTCTCAGTCAAGAGCCCGAAGCTGACAGTGCACCCAGTGAAGCCTGCCCCAGACTCCCTCCCTCCCACCTGATACTCAATAGCATGTAACCAGCCCTGCCGCCGCCCACAGCCCATGGCAAGTGGGGCTGCAGCAGGGGGACCACCAGCCACACTCTGTCAAAGGGGCTGGGCCCACACTGGCGCTGGCAGCTGCTGCTATCCCACCCCCCCACCCCGGGCACTGCCTTCCATCTCCCCTCTGCAGAGTCTGCTCCTGGTCCCTGTGCTGTGGCCGAACACAGCCTCCCCTTCTCTCAGCTTCCCCTCTACTCAGAGTCCTGCCCTCCTCCCCCAACTCCTCCTCTGCCAAGCCCAGCCCTCTCCATCACCCCTGCTCCTCTCTGGGGCCTCAGAGGCCTGAGGCAGGAGCCTGCAGGTGGCGGTGGGCAGGGAAAGAAGCAGGTGTGGGTTCCGCTGGACCTAGGGGTGCTGGGAGACAGGAGTGAGGCCCGAGAGTGAGGCTGAGAAGCCCACTGCCAACGGGGCGGGGCCCCAGGGACTGTCCTTCTTAGGGTCTGGCTGGAAGTCACCCAGAATATGTTGCCCACGCTGTTCTTTCTCGCTATTCCAGAAGCTGACCTAACAGGGGCCGCAGCAGAGCAGGCAACGCCAATTCAAATGTGTGCAGAGGCATGGTGGGAGGCCAGGGATGGGGCGAAGATGCTGCAGAGGATCCCTTTCAGGAGGGTCCTGTGACCCTGCCTGCAGGTCTTCTTGGAGAGCAGCCTCTGATTAAAGAAGCAAGGAAGCCTCGGCCAGGCCGAGATGTGCAGTGCCTCTCCCCCTGCCAACTGCACAGCAGCACCCAGGCCAGCAAAGGCTGAGGGAAGGGCACACTGCTCTTTCTCAAGGAATCAGACCCAGTGCCTGGAGTGGGGAGGGGCCTGCAAGTCTCCTGACCACAGTGCGGCCCCCCAGCCCCTCCATGGCCGACTGCACAGGAAGGAAGCCCTTTCCCGACCGGTCCTCTATGCTGGCCCTATGGTCAGGCCCATGAGCCTCAGTTTCCCCAATTGTAGACTGAGGTGACAACCTTGAACAATGAAGAACAATGCCGGGCCCCAACCCAGCACAGCAGACAGTGGGTGACACGGAGCCCAAACCGGAGCGCTGCCAAGGACGGAGTCTCCAGAGCAGGAGAGAGCGACCCCCAAGGGGCAGATAGAAACAGTCATAGCGGAAGCAGTGGCTGCACCCCAGGGCTGAGTGCCCAGCTCTGGAGAGTGCTTGCCTTCTTCACCCATCTCATGGAAATTCCTCAAAGAAGGCAGGAGCAAGCCCGTGTCCCAGGAGAGGAGCCAGATGCCACTGGCCCCAGCCAGCAGCAGGAGGCCAGCAGACACCAGCCTGAGCCTGCCTGCCCCCCAGCTCCGGGCAGGTGCAGAGAACCAGGCAGCCAGGGGTGGCAGGGAGTAACTGCCAGGCAACGCTTGGCTCCCGGGTCTGTTTGCTGAGCAGAGAGTCTGGCAGGCACGTGCTTGCTGGGTCCAGTCCCTTTCAAATCAGATCCATTTGACTTCTCATCTTTATTTTGGCAGGGGAGTAAAACATAATTTTTTTCTAATTTAAAATTTTAAAAACCATCATCCTTATCCACATGCACTCAGCTCAGATGGTGTTTGGGAGATTAGGTCTGTCACTCACACACAGCAGCACAAGGCCTGACAGCAGGGGCAGGCTCCCCCACCCTGGACACACTGTACCCCTCACTTGCCCTATGGGGCAGTGCTGAGCCCCCCGTGGGCTGAAGGAAGCATCAGGGGACCCCAGAGAGCAGGACTGTACCCGGTCCTTGCCCAACTTTCTGTGTGACATCCACCTTGCGAACTCACCTCTCAGCCTGGATCATCTTCTCTCTGACAAGGAGATGGCCTCACAGGGGACACGTAATGATGTCATCAGGGCTTGCAAGAATTGTGGAGGAGGTCGTGGAAGGCCCAAGCACCAGCTGAAGACTTAGACCAGCCCCGGCATTACGTCTGGGTGTACCACTCGCGTGTTGTGTGACTTGGGGAAGCCACGGGACCTCGCTGAGCTACAGCTTCCTCATCTGCAGAAGGGCGTTTCCAACCAAAGTTCTCAAGAGGCACATGAGCAGTGTGTGTGTGGCCTGGCCCAGGGTCACACCTCCCGCAGGAGTCCATTCCAGATGGGTTTTGGGATTTCTGTGCTATGCACGTGGAGGGCCGCACACTCAGTGTCCTGGGAGCAGGAAGACTATCGGCTCCGATGACTAGAGATGTTCCATTTGGGAAGCCAAAGACTGGCCTCATCAAATCCTGCATTTTTCAGATGGACACCCAGGGAGGTTGAACACAGTGCCTGACATCCCTGCATGTGTGTTGGGAGGGGTGGCTCCAGATCCGAGGTCTGCACCCACACCTCCTACCCCACGAGGGAGCCTGCGCCTAGCTGTGCTCCTGAGAGCATGTGAGGGGCTGGCACGCTCCCAGGTCTCATCATCATCTCTGCAGTGCTACTATCTCCTCCTGCTTGGCAGGAAGAACTGCCACAGCCAGAGAGGGGAAGAGACTTTCCCAAGGCCACAGATACTGGCGTTCCTCCTGGTTCTGGCTGTGAGTGGCAGAAACATGACAAATGCTCACTTCGACAAAAACAGGATTTATTGGCTACAGAATCCCAGAAAGCTACACACCTAACCCCCAGGAAGCTCGGCATGCCTCTGTGTAAAATGTGCGTAATTGGTGCCTACAGAGGGCAGGTGCCATTCCCAGTGCTGGAAAAATCGAGGTGACAAGGAGACAGAGGGACAACAAGAAAAAGCACAAAGGAAACATCAGGAAGAAGCCAGTGCCCACACAATGGAACATGACTGGGAGGGCTTGGCACTGGATGGGCAGGGGAGACCTCGCAATGTCAGAAACTTTAGGCTCAGGAAGCCCTGTAGCCTCATGAGTACTACCACTGAGGGCACTCTTTCTCCCCTCTGCTTTCTTCTAAATGTCAGCCTCAATCTCTCACCATCTGGTGAGGAACAGGGCCAAAGGTTCACACTGAAGTTCAAATAAGGGTCCAGAGTCTGACCTTTATTAACAGAA
>CAUYLG010032189.1:0-12221 GCA_963573385.1 Cacajao melanocephalus
TCTGGTGAAGAAGATAAAATATCAGTAAACATAATCTAAGATCACGCAAGTCACAAAGACCATCAAAGCAGGCAAGTGACCATTCATTATCTATTGAGCAAGGGTCTACAGAGCGTTCCTTTAGAGTGAGACAGAATCATAAATTACAGGCAACAATTTCCAGAGACACATGAATAGTCACTGTGCTTGGTAAACAAAGTCGTAAAACTGATCCAGAAGCAGGAACCGAGAAGAAACACAATGTCTTGTAAAACCACATAGCCGCCACTAGCCATTATCCAAACAGGAGAAGAAACACAATGTCTTGTAAAACCACATAGCCACCACTAGCCATTATCCAAACAGGAGAGAGGACAAAATTAACTTCTACAAAATCACCCATTTTCAGTTCCTACTTCCCCATAGCTCGACTGCCTCCAGGAGGGGGAGATGTGTATGGACTCAAGCTCACATTATGGCAGAGGCACGGTCAAGGGGCCTCTACACTGGAGCGATCCCCACACATTCATTCACAGATGATAACATTTTTATTAAGAAGCTAGCAGTGGCTCAGTATAAGGATTGTGTGTGTGTATGTATGTGTGTCTGTGTGTATATATGATGTACACTGATTTAGGACTTTGACATGGTAATCACAACAAAAGCTGTCTTTAAAAGTTTTTTTTGAGACAGGGTCTTGCTCTGTTGCCCAGGCTGGAGTGCAGTGGCATGATCTTAGCTCATTGCAACATCTGCTTCCTGGGTTCAAGCAATTCTCCTACTTCAGTCTCATGAGTAGCTGTGACTACAAGTGCATGGCACCATGCCTAGCTATTGTGTATTGTAGAGACAGGGTTTCACTATGTTGGTCAGGCTGGTCTTGAACTACTAGCCTCAAGTGATCTGCCCACCCGGCCTCTCGAAGTGCTGGGATTATAGGTGTGAGCCACTATGCCTGGCCAACAAAAGCTAGATAGCTTTTTAAAACAAAGGTGATGGGTAAAATAGCCTATAAAATGGCTTCTAAGTCTAAAAAATTCATTGTTGTCTAGATTTTAGAGTTTATATTTGACTCTGCCACTAATCTTGGTTGATTCACACAGTGGCTTTGCTTCAGTTGACTACTTTGTAAAAAACAGTTAAATTTGTTTTATTCTTAAAATTTGTGGTATAGTTATGCCTGAATTCACCCCGTGTATTGTATATATACTATATACCAGGCATTTTGTTAAATGCTCTGAGTACAAAAAGTATGTTTTATTATATTGTCCTTTCTCTCAAAGAGTTTATGGTTTAGTGAAATTGAGATGTATAAAAATTTAGCAATACCTGCAGACTGTGATCAATGTATATGCAATAATATTAAATTTAGCTATGTGAGTTTATAATTTTGTATAATAAAGCTTCTCCAAATGCCATTTTTTCTTTGTGCTTTCCTATAATTTTTCTTTATTTAAAAAATCATTTCAACTTTTATTTTAGATTCAGGGGTACATGTGGAGATTTGTTGCATGGGTACATTGCATTATGTTGAGGTTTGGGGCACAAATAATCCCATCACCCAGGTACTGGGCATAGTACTAACTAGTTAGTTTTTTCAACGCTTGCCCTTTTCCCTCACTCTGATCTCTAGTAGTCCCTGGTTTCCATTGTTGCCATCTTTATGTCTAGGCATATCCAACGCTTAGCTCCCACTTATAGGTGACAACATGTAGTATCCAGATGCTATTTTAAAAAGTAGAATTTTCATTTTTCTTGGTTATTTTAGTGGTAAGGTATCAGGAAAGCCAGTGTATGCGTGCATTAGCATGTGTTTATATTAGTGTGCAGGTACAAGCACACTGCTATGTCCACTGCCATGCAGGATACTGTGTGTAACGTAACGGAAGTCAGAAGAGCAGCTTGTCATTCTCTTTCTTTACCTTTCTGTGTGATCTTGGGCATATCACTAAATGTCTCTGGGTATTGCAAATTGAGGATAGAGATACCTTTTTTGGGTGACGGATTATTCTCTAGCTCAAATGATTGATCAGAAAAAGTATTTTGAAGTGGCAAAGCCACACATAGTTACTCTCAGGAATTTCATTCTCTCCAATTCTTATGTGAGCATTTAAATATTATGAAGACTAGTTGCTTTATGATGATAAAATGTTATAGTTTGCTTTGTACAGATTAAAAAGCTGTAAGTGTTTTTAATTGCCTTAAATTCTTCATGGTATGTTCATTCTCATTCTTAGTGTCTCCACATGCCTGAAAATTAATTCGTGTCTTTACCCAATGTCATATTGTGGCTCCTTAATATACTTGCAGAAAGTCTTTGACAAAGCTTCAAATGCATAAAGATTTTTCCTTATGTGCATATTAATAACCAAGTGTAAGTATGATCCAAATTTTAAAATCTTTTTACTCCGCCTTATTCACAAAGGATAATTATGTATCACTTTCACATACTGCCTAAAATACTAGACTCAGTTGAAATAAAATTAATTTTTATAATTAAAAAGACTTACCAGTTTTAGGTCAAGGACAACACTACTCCGTGGTAACCCTTTATTTAATGCATGGATTTGCCTTAGCACAAAGTTCTTCAAAGTGAAATCAAAACACACTCTCCCATGTGCTTAACTCCCTTTGTTCTGCAATCTGACTTTTCTGACTTGGGGAAGTATAAGACTGAACAGAATGTTGGTAGATTTCTTTCTGTGGCTTTCTTTTAAAATTGTATATATGCATTATAATTTTAGACTATCTGGAGGAAAAAAAATAGTTTCTCTACTTTAAGAGGCTACGGAGACTTAGCGGGAAGTTGGGTTATAAAATGGAGAAGCCAAACATCAACTGGGAGGGGTAATGAGCGGGTGAATTTGGAGCTGGCTGGGAGAGAAGGCGACCTCTGGGCTTTAGTCTTGAGATGGGGAGATACAATGCAGAGGACCAAGAGCCCTGTGGAATCTGTCCTACTCTGGGATACATTAATAGCATCTTTCCTTAGTAGGAGCCATCAATTTAGGAAAGGAAGTAGCTAAATGGTACTACTAGAATATGTAAGAAGTGATTCCTACCTTTAATCTGAGAGGCAAACTAGAGTAGGAAACAAAAGATGGTTAGCCAAGAAGTCAGGAATTGTTCAGGAGCAACTCTATAAGATAAAGCCAAGGGAGAAGTTTTCAAACCTTGTCAGCAGCAAATTCCTTTCTTATAAGTAAAAATTTACATGACTCCTCACATTTCCTCCGTACTCCTTTCATTTATGAAATAAAGGGCTGCCGCAATTTGAAGCAGGCATGGGATTCAAGCCTCACGTGATTGTCATTCCTACTGTGGCCCCTCAAGTAACCTCATGGAGCATGAGGGTTCCAGAGACTGCAGGTTAAAAACCACTATTTCCAGTTATGAAGGAAAACAAATGCTTAGACTGACAGAGCCATATTAGCTTAGTGATAAATACACTTATACATTGGTGTTGGCTTTCCTTTTAAGTTTTCCCTAGTATCGGAATTCTACTTTTGAATAAAAGTTGAATGTTAATCAAAATGTCTGATTATTAGAATGGGAAACAATGTAGAATATCTGGATAAGTTCATCTGATATTATCTACATCTAAGGAAATCCTGATGATTTGTTTAAATTAGCCACACATGAATCATTGGCAGCAGCCATACAAATTTTAGAATAGTGTCTTAGAGTACTTGGCATTTGATAGCCCAGACTTGCAACATCTAATACATCTTTTGTCTACCAAGCCTTTAGCACAATATCTTGCACATTGTACTTATGCCATGAATGATTTCTTTTCAAAAGCTTTTATTTTATTGTGGGTAGAACACTTAACATGAGATCTACTGTTAATAAATTTCTGTGTGCAATAGTGTATTGTTGACTATAGGTACAATGGTGTTTGCAGATTTCCAGAGCTTATTCATCTTGCTTGATGGAAACTTTACACCTGTTGATTAGTAATTCCACATTGTTCCCTCCTCCAGCCCCTGGCAGCCACCATTCTACTTTTCCATTCTATGAATTTGACTATTTTAGATACTTCATAAGTGGAATCACGCAGTGTTTGTCTTTCTGCGACTGGCTTATTTCATTTCACACGATGTCCTCAAGGTTCATCCATGTTGTCACATTTTGCAGAGTTTCCTACTTTTTAAAGGCCGAATGGTATCCCATTATATCTACATATCATATTTCTTTATCAATTCATCTTTCCATGAACATTTAAGTTATTTTCATCTCTTGTCTATTAGGAATAGTGCTGCAATAAACGTGATAGTGCTAATACTGCTTTGGGATTCTGATTTAAATTCTTTTGAATAAATGCCCAGAAGTAGAATTGCTGGATAATATTATAGTTCTATTTTTAATTTTTGAGGAACCAGTATACTGTTTTCCATAGTGGCTGCACCGCTTTGCACTCTCACTAACAGTGCACTAAATGTTCCAGTTTCTCCACATCCTTGCCATATTTGTTGTCTTTTATTTTTTTGATAGTAGTCATCCTAACAGGTATAATATCTCTTTGTGGTTTTGATATGCATTTCCCTGATGACTAGTGATGTGAACCATTTTTTCACACACCTGTTAGCTATATGTATGTCTTCTTTGAAGAAATGTCTGTTTAAGTCCCTAATGCCTGTTTCCCTAATGCTTGTTTAAATTGGGTTATTAGGTTTTTTTTTTTTTTTCTATTGAGTTGTAGAAGTTCCTTGTACTTTTTGGAGATTAACTCCTCATTGGATATATGGCTTGCAAATGTTTTCTCCTATTCTGTAGTTTGCCTTTTCACTCTGTTCATTAGTTCCTTTTTTGTGTAAAAACTTTTAGTTTGATGTAGTCTCATTTATATTGATTTTTGTCACCTGTGCTTTTGGTGTCATATCCATGAAATCATTAGTAGGATCAGTTTCATGAAGCTTTACCTCTATGTTTTCTTCTAGAAATTTTATATTTTCAGGTTTTACTTTAAAATTTATAATCTATTTTGAGTTGATTTTTGTGTATGGTGTAAGATCAGGGTCCATTTTTATTCCCTTTTTTCTTTTGAGATGCAACCATGCCCGGCTAAATTTTGTGCTTTCAGTAGAAGACAGGGTTTCACCATATTGGCCAGGATGGTCTCAAACTCTTGGTATCAAGTGATCTGCCCACTTTGGCCTCCCAAAGTGCTGGGATTACAGGCATGAGACACCACGCCCAGCCTCACTTTTATTCTTTTGAATGTGGATATCCAGTTTTCCCAAAACCGTTTGTTGAAGAGGTTGTCCTTTCCTCATTGCATATTCTTGGCACTTTTGTCAAAGATCAGTTGACCTTATATGCGTGGATATATTTCTGGTCTCTTTATTCTGTTATATTGGTCAATATGTCTGTCTTTATGCCAGTACCATTCTGTTTAGGTTACTATAGCTTTGTGATACTTTTTCCTGAAATCAGGAAGTATGACGCCTCCAACTTTATTCTTTTTTCTCAAGATTAATTTGGCTATTTGTAGTATTTTGTGTTCCAATATACATTTTTAGAATTGCTTTTTCTGTTTCTTTGCAAAATGCCAAAGGATTTTGAGAGGGCTATCATTGAATCTATAGATTGCTTTAAATAGCACAAACACAGGAAACGCCTTTTTCCTTTTGTCTTAATTTCTTTTATCAGTGTTTTGTAGTTTTTATTATATAAGTTGTTCCCCTACTTAGTTAAATTTATTCCTAAGCATTTTATTTTTTTGTTGCTATTTTAAATGGGATTATTTTCTCAATTTATCTTTTCAGATTGTTTTTAGTGGACAGAAATGCAACTGATTTTTATGTTTCTCTTGTATCCTGCAACTTTACTGAATTTTTTATTCTAGGAGTTTTTAAATTGAGTCTATAATTTTTTATATATAAGGTCATATCATCTGTAAACAGGGACAGTTTTACTTCTTCCTTTCTAATTTGGATGCCTTTTATTTTTTCTCATGCCTACCTTCTGTGGTGAGAACTTTTAGTACCACGTTGAATAAAAGTGATGAGAATGGGCATTTTTCCTGAGCTTAGAGCAAAAGCTTTTAGTTTTTTTTACCATTGAGTATGATGTTAACTGTGGGATTTTAATGTCAGATCTTTATTATGTTGAGGTTCTTTTCTTATATTCTTAATTTGTTGAGAATTTTTATCACAAAAGGGTGTTAAATTTCATCAAATGTTTTTTCTACATCGATTGAGACAATCATGTGATTTTTATTCTTTCCTCTGTTAATGCAGTATCACCTTAATTGATTTTCATGTGTTGAACCATCCTTGCATCCCAGGGTTAAATTCCACTTGGTCATGGTGTATGATCCTTTTAATGTGCTGTTGGATTCAGTTTGCTAGTATTTTGTTCAGGATTTTTGCATCTATATTTATCAAGGATATTGGCTTACAGTTTTCTTTTCGCATAGTGTCTGCTTGTCTTTGGTATCAGGGTAATGCTGGCCTCACAAAATGAGTTTAGAAATGTTTCCCCTTCCTCAGTTTTCTGGAATAGGTGAGAAGGACTGATGCTAATTCATCTTTAAATGTTCATTAGAAGTCACCAGTGAAGCCATCTGGTCTTGAGGTTTTCTTAGTTGGGAGGTTTTTGATTATTGATTAAATCTCCATATTAGTTATAGGTCTGTTCAGGCTTTCCAGTTCTTCCTGATTTAGTCTCGATGGCTTGTGTTTCTAGGAATTTATCAATTTTTCCAGATAATCCATTTCTTTAGTGTATAATTATTCACAGTATTCTCATATAATTCCTTTTATTTTGTAGTATCACTTGTAATCTCTCTTCTTTCGTTTCTGATTTCATCTATTTGGATATTCCCTCCTTTTTAAAGTTAGTCTAGATAAGAGTTTATCAATTTTGATTATCTTAAAAAAAAACTCAGTTTCTTATTTTGTCTATTTTTAATTTCTTCTGTTTTCTGTTCTAGTTTAAAAAAATTTCTTAATCTTCTAACTTGGACTTAGTTTGCTCTTTTGAAAATTCCTTGCAGTGTTAGGTGGTTTATTTGATATCTTTCTTTTTTTTTAAATGTGGGTGTTCATTGTGCCAAATTTCTCTCTTAGTATTGCTTTTACTGCATCAAGTAATTTTTTCGTGACTTATATCATAATAGAACTATTCTGGAGAAAGACCCATGTGAAAAGAATATGTATTCTGCTGCCATTGAGTAGAATATTCTGTATACATCTCTTAGGTACATTTGGCCAGTAATGCAATTCAAGTTCTCTGTTTCCATGTCAATCTTCTATTTGAATGTTCTGTTCATTATTGAAAGTGAGGTGCTGAAGTATTCTATTATTACCATATTGCTGTCTATTTCTTCCTCCAGTTTTGTCAATGTTTGCCTCATATATTTAGATACCATGATGTTGAGTGTATATATTTATAATTATTAAACATTCCCAGTGGATTTACCCTTTTATCTTTATACAATGCCCTTCTTTGTTTTTTGTGACAGTGTTTGACTTAAAGTGTATTTTGTGTGATATAAGTATAGCCACCCCTGCTGTCTTTTAGTAACAATTTACATGAAATATCTTTTTTCATCTCTTCACTTTCAGCCTGTATATGTCCTTAAATCTAAAGTGAGTTTCTTATAGATGGAATATAATTGGGTCTTGCTTTTTAATCTATTCAGTTATTCTATTTTTTTGATTGAGGAGTTTAATCCATTTATATGTAAAGTAATTATAGAAAAGGATTTGCTATTGGCATTTTGTTATTTTCTGTTATGTAGTATTTTCTTAATCAAAATTTTAAAATGAGTCTCTGAAGGGACTGATTAATATTTTAAATCTATAGTATGCTAAGTCAGGTGATGCAGTATTTGTGAATTACCTCAGCTATATGCATTTGCTCCTATTTCCCATCTGGAAATTTCAAAGAGGTTGGTAAACTTATTTGCTTATTTAAATTGATTGTGTTGGAGTGCAATGGGCAGAAGAAGAGGCAATATCATGAGAGAAGCCATAGAGAGAAGAAATATGACAAATGAGATCTAATTAAACTTAACAGCTTCTACACAGCAAAAGAAACTATCATTAGAGTGAACCAGCAACCAACAGAATGGGAGAAAATTTTTGCAATCTACCCACATGACAAAGGGCTAATATCCAGAATCTACAAAGAACTTAAACAAATTTACAAGAAGAAAACAACCCCATCAAAAAGTGGGTGAAGCATATGAACAGACATTTTTCAAAAGAAGACATTTATGCAGCCAACAAATATATGAATAAAAGCTCATCATCACTGGTAATTAGAGAAATGCAAATCAGAACCGCATTGAGATATCATCTCACGCCAGTTACAATGGCGATCATTAGAAAATCTGGAAACAACAGATGCTGGAGAGGATGTGAAGAAATAGGAACACTTTTACACTGTTGGTGGGAGTGTAAATTAGTTCAACCATTGTGGAAGACAGTGTGGCGATTCCTCAGGGATCTAGAGATAGAAATACCATTTGATCCAGCAGTCCCATTACTGGGTATATACCCAAAAGATGATACGTCATTCTACTATAAAGACACATGCACACTTATGTTGGCTGTGGCACTGTTTACAGTAACAAAGACTTGGAACCAACCCAAATGCCCATCAATGATAGACTGGATAAAGAAAATGTGGCAAATATACACCATGGAATACTATGCAGCCATAAAAAAGGATGAGTTCATGTCCTTTGCAGGGACATGGATGAAGCTGGAAATCATCATTCTCAGCAAACTGACACAAGAACAGAAGACCACCACATGTTCTCACTCTTGGGTGGGCGTTCAACAATGAGAACAAATGGATACACCGCGGGGAACATCATACACTGGGGCCTGTTGGGGGGTGGGGGGACTAGAGGAGCTATAGCAGGAGGTGAGGGGACTGGAGGGGGATAACATTAGGAGAAATACCTAATGTAGATGACAGGGGAATGGATGCAGCAAACCACCGTGGCATGTATATACCTGTGTAACAGTCCTGCATGATCTGCACATGTACCCCAGAACTTAAAATATAATAAAAGAAATATGGTGTTTGAGGTGCAAGGTCTCCTTTTATTATTATTGGGTGTTGCTAGCAAAAAACAATCCTTTGCTTGCCTCAGAGCAAGATAGGATGTTGTGCTGAGTTTAATGTCAGAAGAACTGGATGCTATGCTGTCCAAAGTCAAAGAGCATATGAGGTGGGTAACCTAATAAGGTTATATAAGTCTATAAGTGTGAGTGATTGGAACTGGAGGTCTTCTAATAAAATTTTCAAGGTTTCAAAGTATGGAACCTTAATTTTATCTTTCAATAGCAATGGATATTACTTGAAAGTAACATTTAACACAATAACCTGGAAATAAAATCTCTGTATAAATAAAAATATTACATCACTGTTATTTTTTTTCTGTGGACTATTCTAATCTCTATTAAGTTATTGATAAACATAGGCAATTTTAATGAAAAAAATTCTTTTATTTTTTTGAGACAGAGTCTACCTCTGTTGCCCAGGCTGGAGTGCAGTGGTGTGATCTCAGCTCACTGCAACCTCCACCTCCCGAGTTTAAGGGATTCTCCTGCCCCAGCCTCTCGAGTAGCTGAGATTACAGATGCCTGCCCCGACACCCTGCTAATTTTTGTATGTTTAGTGGAGGTGGTGTTTCACTGTGTTGGCCAGGCTGGTCTTGAACTCCTGACTTCATGATCCGCCTGCCTCAGCCTCCCAAAGTGTTGGGATTACAAGCATGAGCCGCCACTCCTGGCCTGAACAAAAATCTTAATTTTAGGATATTAACTATTTGAACTCTTTCTTTGTGATCATTTCAGATAGATTTCAAGCAGTTACATAGTAGAGATTTGTTAATTACCTTTCTTAATAGAAGAAAAAACCCTGATAAGTAATATTAATTCTATTCATTGCAGAAAATGAAATAGTTGGTGATATTTCAGAGAACCCAACTCAAACTGACTTGAACAAGAGGTAGGCTGGAATTCAGGGTTGGATTTATCTAATTTTGGTTTAATCTAGGGTTGGTTTGAATACCCAGTGATATCACCAAGTACCAGTTTTGTTCCTATCTCTTCATTTGCCTCTGGTTATATTGATTTTTCTCTTCTAACCATCAAATAAAAGTCCTGAGAATCACTCTTCTTGGATTGACTTAAATAGCATGCCAAGAGAGTATTATGTACTCCACTGACTTGTTTAGGCTTGATTTCCTTCACCATACCTAAATCAATAACTGTGGCAGAGCTTGTAATTTTGCTGACATGCTTAAACCAATCCTTAACTACATGATTGGAAATTAGGGATTCGTTAAGAGTGAGGAATGGTATTGAATATTACTATAGATATCAAAATTGTCTTTTTTGAGTGGATAAATATTTATGTTCATTATTACTTGAAAAGATTGCTCTTATTTTTACCAATAATTACAATCCTATGTAGCAATTTATGAAGAGTAAGGGCTAAGTGTTATTAAAAAAAAATAATGAGCCAGGTGTGGTGGCTGATGCCAGTAATCCCAGCAACTTGGGATGCCAAAGGCAGGAAGTTTACTTCAGCCCAGGAGTTTAAGATTAGCCTGGGCATCTCATGACACATGGAGATTATGGGATTTAAAAAAAAAAAAGATTAGCCTGGGCAATATAGCAAGACCCTGTCTCTAAAAAAAAAAAATTTGGCCAGGTTTGGTGGTGCACCTGCAGTGCCTGCTACTTGTAGGGGCTGAGGTGGGAGGATTGCTTGAGTCTGGGTGGTTGAGTTTATAGTGAACTGTGATTGCACCACTGCACTCCAGTCTGGGCAACAGAGCTACACCCTTAAAATAAAAAGATAATGTATTCTGGTACAGTTTGTTTGAGTTACCTGATTTATTACAAATAGTCCCACATTCTAACATATATAAATAGAAATATATGGCAATCTAGTACATTAGGAGTGGGTTTGGGATATCTGTTAAAATAATTGATGATACCTTTTATGCAATAAGAACAATTCTAAATTTATTTAAAATGAAATTCAAGGAGCATGCCGAGAATGCTATATTTCTGGTTGACGTTTGTGTCTTTCTATTTTCTCTCTGTTAGTTGAAATTTTTGTACCAATTATACTTAGTAGATTTGAAACACTCTCTTATAATCTTCCTGGATTTTTTAGCTTGCTGCAAATCCAAGTTTTATTACTTTCAAGGTTAAAAGAGATTTTCCTAATGTTTAACCCCTTGGTTTTTTGCATTTTCCAGAAAAGGCAGATAAAGACATCGATCACTAAAAATGATGACCTTGATCTCCAGCCCATACTTACTTTCAGAACACCAGCAATTTATACCATACTGCTGATTACATATTGTAACCTATATTTTCTATCTTAAACTCCACATATATGAAACTTAATATCTCCTTCTCCCAAATATCTTATTTCCAATCCTTTCCTGACTTGATCAAAGGCACCATTATTCACCTGGTCTCCCAGTTAGAAGATCAGGAGTTGTCCTGCATTGCTTTCTCTCCCTTGTCCTTTAAATCTCTTACAGTGTGCCATCAGTTCATACGTTCTACCTTCTTAGCATCTCTCTTCTTGATTCACTTAACTCCATTCCCACCGCTACTGGTTTTATTCATGCCATTTTCATGTGTTCTCTGGATTCTGGGAAAAGTCTCCTAATTAGCTCTTGTTTCCATCTGGACACCGGTTCAGTATACCTTCTACATATTTGCAAGCACACTTAAGAAAATACAAAATTTATTAGGCTGTTCTGCTGTTTAACCTGTCAATGGCTCTTCACTACCCTCAGGATAAAGCTGAGCCGTGAAAACATGGATCCATCAAAACATGCTCTATTAAGTCTTCCTTGCACTGGCTTCTGATGAACTATCCAATAAACCACTTACTCTGTATTCCTTTTTTTTTTTTTTTTTGAGACGTAGTCTAGGTCTGTCGCCCAGGCTGGAGTGCAGTGATGCAATCTCAGCTTGCTGCAACCTCCACTTCCCAGGTTCAAGTGATTCTCCTGCTTCAGCCTACCTAGTAGCTGGGATACAGGTGCTACTGCATCCCTGTAATGCAGGCTAGTATATATATATATAATATATAATATGTATATATATAATGTAAGAGAGAAAGAAAGAGGAAGAGAAAGAGTGAGAGAGAACGGGATTCTTGTTCTATTGCCCAGGCTAGAATGCAGTCTAAAAATGGGTATTAAAAACCTCTTTTATGCCAATAATTGTGCTTAACAATGGAGACAG